>QYTT01083555.1:0-11514 GCA_006980735.1 Dasypogon diadema
CGCAGGGATTGATCCACAAGGAATCAGACCAGAGGTTTCGTTGGAACAATGTCCATGGAAGTAGCGATAAAAGAGGGTAAGGAATGCTCTATTTCGTCTGTGCTCCAGAAAATCGATTTTAGAGGTAATCGTCTCGTCGCCAAGAACGCCAAGAAATTTGAAAGCCTTCTCTTGTACTCTATCCAAAGCGGACAATGCAGTGCGTCGTACCCCTGCTCACATATGCGAATTAAATTCAAGTCTGAGTCTGATATGAATCTTTCAAATGAGCACTAGCTCAAACGGGGTGAGGTATTCCTTGCATTGCTGTAGAAAGCAGGGATGTGATCCGTCCAATTAAGAATTTGGATACATGAACCCTAAAGACGTTGGGAAAGAGGGACGGTGGGGATTTGGAATTTGTTTGAGAGAGATCAGACAACTTAAGGTTTTGGATGCATTAAATTCGACACAATTCATCCTGTCGCTGGCAAGAATTCGTTCAAAGTCGCTGTTACCCGATCCAATCATGCGTGCTCGATTATTATCAGTAGCATTACCGTGAGAATATGCAACTGGTTGAAATGAGTGTGTGAAATCAAGGGTGCTGTCGTCAACAAAGCTGTAAAATAGTGACTAGAATTAAAGGTAATTTTAGCTTTACAATCTATGCGTGAATTCAAACAAGACCCACGGCGTTAGATTCTATAGCTTTAGTAGCATCAATAACGTCCTGATCCGTGAGGTTAATAAATGAAAAGCCTTCAAAAAATTGGATTCCTCAGGAGCTACATCGCTCGGATAATTTAAAAACATATCATTTAACATGGCTGGGTTAGCATTAACATAGTTTGAAGTAGAATTTCCAATACCAGCTGTAAATGATTTTAATATCTACATGTCAAGGTCTTTTCGTTCGTTATATTCTTTTAATGCCTCAGTTAGAGCTCTTAGAGCACTTAGTTTGTTTTCCGCTATTTCTTTTTTCTATTCCTATTCTCCTTTGTGTTGTATTTTTGCGCGATTTCTTTCATTCCTTTCTTTTTTTAATACAGCTCCTTCCAATTTTTGCTTTGAGCCGACTTCCCATTATTTCTGTTGCCTTCCATGTTTGATTCCCAGTCTTCATTTTCCATGGTATCATTTGACTGCACATCTTCTACCAAACTTCCGCCTAACAAATTTTCTTTGATACACATTAAAGCCTTTGATCCTAAAACCCAATTGTCTTCATCTTTTCAGCAATCTTATTCCACGTCTTTTAGAAGTATCTGGTATATTAAAAACATTTTCCATTTTTTGACGAATGCTTATCAGCAATTTTGAAGCTTCATTTGTCCAGTTAAAAGCTGGTTACTTAGAAGAACCCACATGTTCTGATAAATCTCAGCAAAATCCTCTATATATAAAATTTTTCGATATTAAAGCTGAATATTTTAAATTCTCTAAGAATTACCTGCCAGAAATTTCATCTTTTGAGAATTTACTTCTCTTTAACTAAACTGACAAGGTGACAAACTCCCCCGGGCACAGCATTCGCAACGAAAATTTGGTTTGGTTTGGTTCTGTTGGGAAAAAACTTTTCAATTTTCGAACTTATTTGTGTTGCCAGATGATTTTCCGAATGTGTTTAATATTGGGTTGCTTCAAATGTTGTCCAACCTGTTGATTTTATGAAAATGCCTATATAATTGTCTATTGATCATACAGACCAGAGAAATCCATTTTCGATGTTACATTCGAATGGCTGAACGATATATAGTATAACTTTTACGAGTAAGATTTTAATGAATACAGATTGATGTTTTTGAGATAATTTCTATCTCTTTTTTTATCACTTAAGTAATTTCCTCTAGTTTTTTGCACTACTGATGAAAATTTTACAATAATGGCCCCGTTGTTTTTATTAGGTTTGGGATTAATAACCTGATAAGAACGAACACATGCTGAAAAAGTATTATTGGCGATCATGGATTAGATTATTTATCTCGAGATACTTTATCAATTAAATTCGTACATCGTTCTTTCAGTTTAAGAGTCGGTGCTGCATGCCATGTTCGAGTAAAACTAAAGCAAAAGACCGTAGTGTGAATGCTAGATATAATGAAGTAAAGTATTTCTGTGATGTTATGTGACCCTGTCATAATATGAGAGGAATATCAGGCCTTTCTGGTCAAAGCTTCAAAAAATCATAAAGTATCTTTCGATTGTCCACTGGGCTTCATCATCTGTGAGTGTCACGCAGTTTAAGGTGAACTGTGAACCGAATGCGAAATAAATTGCAAAACCCAAAAAGATCCAAAGAAGATGACCTTAAGTATATTATCCACCAAATTTAAACTCGTTCACATCAAAAAGGGAAGATCTATAGTATATAAAAAAAATATATATATATACTGTAGAAGTTCCCCTTCCCTCTCCCAAAACCTACCGCTTGCTTAGCCTTGCTCCTTAAGATATAAACTCCTCTAAAACGTGTCTCCTTGACGAAAGTAAAGGTGCGGAGATTTTCGTTTTTTTCTTTTTGAAAAAATCTAATCTGATATAATGAATAATCTCTGGAGCTCCTTCACACTTTCTAGGAAAATGTTCCTCTATTTGTAGCCCTTATTTTACTAAGTTTCAGAAAATTTTCTAACCGATTTGGTACACTTAATAAATTTTAATATTATATTTATCTAAGGAAGCAATCCGCTTTTCTGGGAAAATTTTTCTTTTGAATTTATGGACGAAAATATAAAATTTGACAATAAATTTTCCCAATGTTGTTTTTTTTTTAATCTAGATTCAGGGTGCTCTTCCACATACGTACATACCATCTATAAAATAAACGTGCGGTATATACAGAGTATCCCGATTTCAGATGCTAATCCTTTGTTTATTTGACTCATTCTACCAAAAAAAAATGCAATCCATACACGTAATGAATTTCAGCACATCATCGGCAGAGAGGTGAATCATGTTTTTAAACACTTTCTTTATCTAAAAAACACTTTGAAATACTTTAATTTCGTAAATCTCGATAAAAATGGTAAACAACACCCGGGTTCGTCTTTTTATACATTCAGTCAGAAGGAGGTCAATTCGGGCACTTGTTGTAGATTAAAAATCGGGCATTTGCTTCTTATTAATATAAAAACAATAAAGCAATTTCGAAGTGCAACAATCTTGGACTTTTTTAGTCATTAAGTGGGGCAGGTATTAAAATAATCAAAAACAAAACAATTACTTCTTTCGGTCGATGTATCTGGAAAAGGGTAACAGCTAGGTACCAACTTTGTATAGAGGATTTGTAGGTAACATAATAGATAATTCATTTATGTAAAACATAAAATAATAATAGGCAAAGCTTTCGGGAAAAATGCAATATTTGCTAAAATTTATTGAAAAAACAGAAAATTTTCCATATTTGAAAGGCAATATTCGTTGAATGGAAACATCTACATGAATCAAGTTGATATCCAAATAAAGCGCAATCAATTACCTATGAAACAGGACCTACTACATTTCCATACGTTCAATGGTACTGAAGTTATGAGCTAATGTGTAATTGTAGGTACCGACCCGGCGCAATTTCTTTAAGACGCCGTATGCGTATCTCAAGGGGTTTGGCAGATGGACGCCCCACCCCCACTCCGTCCAATACAATTTTGTTCTAAGAATGAGACAAGGAAGCACCCCTTAAATGATTAGCAACACTCCAGTTTTGCCAGTCCAACGGTACATGCAGCGCTCCAAAGCGAGCAGATGCCCCGTGGACAAGTGAGAAACCAGCCTAGTGTCCTACACGGCCGCCAATGGGTGCCACGTAGAGTTTAATATGACCTCGAGAAAAAAATGTCGCTTGGAGAAAAAAGCGTCTAAAGTTTAAAGCTTAGTTCTTTCATATACTACGTTTGAAATTTTAAAACTCACTATATGAACGAAAATAAACCTAAAAAAGCATCTTCAATGTTGCCAATACAACAAAGGGCCAATTTCATGCCACATGTAAGTCCAGCTGGAACTCATACGCTGAACAGCAGACGACAAAGTCCCGAGCGCACTAGACAAAGTACGAACGACTACCATGATGACAGTTGCAACTCGGTTAGAGTAATTTTCTATTTCGATTGGACTGCAAGAAACTGACTTCTTGTAGAAGTATTTAGGTCGGCGGCTATATATAATTTTATGGAGGACTTTAAGACCTCGATGGGACAAGAATTTTCGATAGGATAACCTAGTAATAGCAAAATATATGGTGATATGTGGCTATACTTTCTTAATAACAAAGAAAAAAGGTTTGGTTTAGACCAATTATGTTATATCCTAGACGTAGGAAAGAAAAGAAAATAATGCGTTTGTAGTTAATTGCCCGCGGCTACTTATTCTTACATATTCACAGCTGACCTTCAACTCTGCAGACAGTCCCACTATCCGCAACCTGTCGACGCATACTTTAGCTTTAATTTGCCATTTCGTGAATATTCCGTTGGCCTGTAGTAAACCCTGTCCGCCATATTGGACCCGCCATTTCGGATCTCCAAAATTTGACTCCAGATGCGAAATCATGATGATCGATAAACTCTTGAAAAAGTTAATATTTATGACCGCCATATTTGATCCGCCCTGTGAAATTCTTAAGCGTTAAGATTAAAGTCGTAATCATCAGCCCCAAAAACCTATATATCCGTCATTTTGCCAACATTCCATTAAAGTTTAGAAAATCTTGTCGGCTATATTGAATCTGCCATTTTGAATTTAAGAAATCCGACTCTGGATTCGCAATCAGTCAATCATTCTTGAGATAACTCGCAAACAAGCAGACATACAGACGGACAACAGACGGACATTTATTAAACGACTTCTTTTCTTCTCCCATTAATGGCAATGTAGTTTATTTCTGTGTATCATGAATATTTCGATGCGTTACAAAGTTTGCTCAAAGCTACAGGTCTATTATTGAATCCGTTCGGAACGGAGACGGAAAAGCTTCTAAAAGCCTTTTTTCTGAGAAGATCTTAGAGAATATATTTGAAATTTTCAAAATCTTATCATAGTTACCTTTGATATTAAATAATTTTTCGGAACAAAATTGTTTACGTGATTATTTTGACACTTTATTCGGAAAAAAATATTGATATCAAAGGATACTGAGATGAGATTTTGCAAGATTTTCTGAGGAAAATAAACTTATAAAAGCTTTTTCGTCTCCGCTCCGAACGGAGCCTACATCTAGGGTATAAAAATACATTGCATAAAACGTAATTAAAAGCAGCTGAGAGTCTTCGGAACTGAATTAAGCACTAGAGAGAAAACACAACCAAAAGTGAAATTTGAAAATATCAGGGTCAGGAGGGCTTTAGCTATTCTTGCCCGCATGTATAGCGACAGCAATCGTGAGCTCGGCCAGAGCTGTTGCAGACATCGATAAATTTTGGCG
This sequence comes from Dasypogon diadema, assembly GCA_006980735.1. NCBI lineage: Eukaryota > Metazoa > Arthropoda > Insecta > Diptera > Asilidae > Dasypogon > Dasypogon diadema. Next base: position 5,405 of record QYTT01083555.1, read on the forward strand.
ATCATGGCGGGAAAATTTAGATTTAAGTTTGCATCCCAGACTTTTTGCAGAATCCGTGTGAATAAATTTAGTATTTTCCAGCAATATCTCGAGTAAAAAACTAGAATCCATCCCAATATTTGGATTTGCTTAGATTTAAATTTAAATTATTCTGAGTAGACCACTGCCGGACACGTTCAACATCCTTGTTGAGTCTTCCATTCGACCTATTGGCCTGCTTAAGTAAAGCTGCACGTCGTCTACACGTCTGATTATAAATGAACGGAGCAAGATCTCTAAGAGCAAAACAGGGAAACCTATTTAGAACCGCCTTAATTCTAGCCCCTGTTGTTTCATTTTTACAGATTTACAATTGAAAGAAAAGTACACAATTGCTTCAAATAACTTTGGTATAGCTGAGAGCTTGGTAATAGGCCGGTAATTTGTTATCAGTTTACGTTTTCCGTTTTTATGAAGACGAAATATATTTTTGATGATTTCCATAGAATTGGAAAATGTGAGTTCTGCAATGATAAGTTACACAAATACAAGAATTGGGAGAGGAAGGAACAAAAACAGTTTTTTTTAAACACAAGACAGGACATCATCACGTCCAGACGTATAGTTGGAATCAGGATTATTTAAATGGTGTTGAAAAGTTTCATGGTCAATAACAGGAATATTAAAGACAAGAAAAACATTGTCAATATCTTTAAGAGCTAAATCGTTATTATCGCCATTTTTAATAAAAGTGCGTATCAAATATCCTCCGATCCTATAATTAAAGTTACTTTATTTTTTCATTAGTTAAAAAACTTTAAAGGTGACAAAAACTACATCAAATTGTAAAGCATGTCATCATCTCTAGTTGTATGAACCCATGATTGATTTTAACCCTCTGAGTTTTACACCATGAAATGAAGTTTTTTTCACATAACGATAGCAGAGAAAAGTCCATCACGGGCTGTTTGCCTTGTCCCTAACGAGTTAGTCGCTCAGCTAAAAGATGACTTATATGTCATCCAGTAAATGAAGGTTTGGCTTTAAAGGGTTTACCACTTTCCATCCCTTTGTGTTGGACAATGTAGCTACCCAATATGAAAAAGTTCCTGACTGGCCGCAATTCCCTTTTATTCTTCCTCATTTTTGAAAGAGAAATATGTAAAAATCAGCAAACTTATTACAAGTTTTTAGAATTTTATTTTATTCATGTAGATGGACTATTGTTTTTGAATAATGATTAAAAACTTTCAATGTAAAAATGGCAACATATTCAATCCTTTTTGCGGAATACAGGATCAGGATGACTAGTAAGTCGACGTATTCCTTTGAAGGCATGGTAGTACAACTCACATGTAACTGTCTTATCTCTAATAAAACAAAGTCGATAATTATCGAGATATTTTATAAATTTGTTTTCTGGTTTAGAAATGTAGCTCTCGCAGAGAGAGATCTATCGGATGTTTCTAATAACAATATAACTTTAAGAAGTTTGATGAAAAAAATTTACAACAGGAGAAACATACACTAGTTCCAGAAAATTTCCATACGATAGTATTGCACATTTATGCAGATTTATCTCGAATATTAGATAGAATATTAAAGAAACGAATGATTTTAAAATCTTCCCTGCTTTGTTGCTATTTTTTATGCTGCCTTTTCTATTCTGGAAATTAGTTTTGCTAGCATTATTTTTTTAAATAGACAATTTCTTTCATGTATCCCCATATATATGAAGGAATTGATATATTCCACAGAAATTGCAACTGTAGATCAACTAAAAGAGAGAATAGAAGATGCAGCAGAAAAAATTAGGACGGACTTTCCGATGGCCAGCATTGCTAGATCTATTCAGATGCTAATGCTAGATCTATTCAGATAGCTTGCATTCAGACAGAAGGAGGTAATTTTGAACATCTCTTATAAATTAAAAACTTTTGATTTGTTAGCCATTAAGATAAAAACACAACAATATTTTTTTCTGGTCACTATTTAAGGCTGATACTGAAATAATCATATGAGGCACCAAGCCGGTTACTTTCTAAAATCTTAAAAAGGATAAAAGCTAGGTAAACACTTTGTGCGATCGGATTATAAGTACCATAATAAATAATTTATTCGGGCAGAAAAAACTGAAGTGTAATAAGGGGAATTTCTGAGGAAAACGGGATTTTTGCTAAGATTTATTGCCCAGAAACAAACTTTTCAATATTTGAAGGGCAATATTCCGGAAGCGGCAACACTTACATGAATAAAGTTCCCATCTGCACAAAGCGCTGTTCTACGGTCACCGTGGCGGAGTGCAAGTGCAGTGTGACAAATCTCAGGTGCCTGCAGGTGGGGAAAGAGGGAGCGTGATAAGAAAATTAAAAAGGTAAATATCGACGGTTGGATGTTTTGAATGTTGTTATACGAATAGGCGTTTCTTAAGAGAGAAGAGTTCACATTTTATAAATATATTAGAACTCGTAGTTAGATGCTGTTATTAATTGTTCAAATAATTTAAAAAAGGCTGCCTTTTCTAGTATTTACTAGAAAATGTAAGCAGAATTGCATGTTACATAACACCATAGGTGATAAGGCTTATTAGAAGCTTTCAGTTTTGTATTATTCTAATAAGGAATATCCCTTGTATTGCGTATTATTTCCTTTATGAAATGACTGCTCGCAGAAAATCTTTTACTCAGGGATATTTTCGAAAGGCTTATATATGTACATCCAAAAAAGGGAAGCCTTAGGAGTATTTAAGGTAAAGGGTAAAGTATCACATTTGTATTTGTGGAGCAGTGACTTAAAAATACAACAAAAACCAATCGAAATGTTAAATTTTTATGTAGTATATATAAAAAATGCAGGCAGAAATCAAGCAGCTGAGAATACACAAACGGGACCAATCAAGAGATAGAAGATCATCACCCTACGATCCACAAGCAAATGGAATGTTAGAACGTTTTCATAGGATGCTTAAAGCAGCAACCAAATGCCATAACTCCGAACAATGGGTTGATAGCTTCGAGGAGAGAACAAAGAAGGAGCGGAACACCAGAATAAATCCCATGTAACTTAGGTGAAGCCAAAAATTTTCTGAATGTGTGCGTGTTTGACAGCTTGGGCCCAGAAATTTTATATACAAAATCTCCTGGGTTAACCCAAACTGTCAATTTTTACACTGTAAAGTGGACCGAAATTTCTACGTGTTAGTAAGCAAATTGGCTTCACTTTTGCCTCGTTGTTTCCGCTCCTTTCCGTTGTATGCTGAAGGTTGATAGGCTTCCTTTTGTTTTACTTGGGCTGAGATCATCACTACACGAAGACATCAAGGCGTCATCCGCAGAGCCAGTATATGGAGCAACACTTAAGCTCTCTAGAGATTTCTTCTCTGCCGAAAAAACAGTAGGCAACGTAGGAATCTTCATACAGCAGCTGCAAGATTACATGCGTAACTTGCAGCCAATTCAGCCAGCACGTCATGGTACACAAACAGTCTTCATTCACAAGGACTTGCCGAATTGTACCCATGTATTTGTTCGGATAGACTCTGTAAAACGCCCGGTAAGCCAGTGGAGTGAGCCCTCGGGCCGCAATGATAGCACGTACAGGGGAGTCCCAAAAATCAATAAGAAATGTGGAAGAAAAAGAATGAATTTTGAGAAAATATAATTATTAAGTCCACAACAAACAATATTTCGAGGACAAATTGATGTAACTTTCTTTTGTATATTTATTTGCACTAAGGTGTTATAAGTGCCCACGAAGTTTTAACAGCCTAAGAATTATTTAATTCATATGCTTTTGTAATAGTTTAGTTTTCACTTAGTGATAAATAAGTCTCTTTTGACAGCGCCGATAAACGCTATAATTATCGGCGGAAATGAAATTCCATGTTCAGGTATAGATGAATTGTTAAAATGCCACAGTCGTTTAGTTTTCAATCTGTTACCCAAAATCCCATTTGAAAATGAGCGAAAGCCAATTAGTGGGAAATCAAATATACACTTTTAAATATTTTCTCCCGGTACTTCCAACTCTAATCGTTGGCTTTAATAAGGAGGTCCAACATCAAATAAATTTGTGGTAAAGTGCTGTCGATGCAAATCAACGCAGAAAGAATTTCGAATTGGAAAGGGTGAAATCGATACTCGTTGGACCAGTTTGGATCTTTGAGGTTAGAATTTCAAATGCCTTCATAAAATGTCCGCTCTTTCCAAGGTTGTTGATTACATCTGTGGAAAAAGATTAAAAATGGAAGCAAAACAACGCAAATAGTGCAGATTAATTGGAAATTTCAGATTTCGACTGCAGTTTATCGTAACTCGAACAGCGCTAGCGTACTCTGCATGGCCCAATGGAACTTAGTTCTTTTTGCATCACACGATAATTGACTAAACAAATATTTTACCATAGAACTGACGGTATGATTAACCAACTAGTAAAAGGTGGTAGCCCAGACTTTTAGAATATTCTATAGAATCGGTTACTATAACAAGTTAAATCCTGAATGCTTCTAATTATCAAGCAGTAAGGCGTCTTGTTTATAGATTAGATAAAAGCAGAGATATTCCCTACCATGATTCAAACACAGTAACATTGTCAAGACTATGACAAAAATTATGCTTCTTTTCTGATATTTTTTGAAAATAATTTAGCAGCATCGTAAAATTTAACAAAGAAGCAGCGGAATCATATCATGTTCTTGGTTACCAGGTTTTCATTAATCTTTCGACAGCAATTTTATTAAAATCCTATATCCGATAAGGTAATTACTTACATATATGGTTATAAGGCACATGACTCCAGGTTTGATAAATTTTGCAATTGATGCAACACCCGATGGCTTCTAGTGGTAATTCTGGAGTCAGCAGCAAAGCTTTAAACATTGATAGATGACGGTGGGATTTGAACCTGAGACGTTCTGGATAACAAACCACCGAATAGCCAGTGTCTCATATACTCCCAAAAATATAAAATAATCTTGTCTTGATGTTTCGAAGCCGGTAGTTTCTCGGTGATTTGTAAAGGTCGGTTCACACATTTCCGCCACGTCACGGTCCACGGACCCGTCAGATCAGAATCAGTCACACGACAGCGTTCACACATCTCCGGTGCAGTGCTTTCCGGCGCCAATCCGGCTCAGTTATTTGCCGCACCGAAAAGTTTGCAACGATATTATGACTGAAGCCGGCTGATGACAATGACGAATTCGCACCTGATCGATGATAATGTGAACAGCAGACATTCGACAGACATTCGAAAATACTGGAAAAATTTCATTTCATCGTCCAGCAATTCCTTCATCAAAGTTACATATTCCCCATCAAGTATCCAGTTTTCTCCAAGTGTTGGGAATCCAAGCACTCCTTTTTTTATAGGACTTTTCTTCTTCATCAAAAATTAAGGCTATTACAGATAACTCTTTAAACGAAAATTGTGCCATATTTTCAAAAAATTAACTTAAAAATGGGAACAGTCTATTATTATTATTCACCGCACTACAATGGCTGCACAAAGCCTGAGAATGCACTTGCCTTTATGCTGACGGATATATGTGAACACAAATTAAGGAGGCTGAACGGACGGATCCGTGACGTAACGGTGTCGAATTGGAAATGTGTGAACCGCCTTCAGATTCAAATCCCACCAGCACCTATCTGCTAAATTACAGAAACCATCGAATGTTGCAATAATCACAATACGCCTGTAGCCGAACTGGTTAAAGCGCGGCTCTGCAGATTTTCTCCTCTGTGGGCGACGATTCAATTCAATGAAAAGATTTTAGTGATTTACTTGGATACGGGTAATCTATATATTAATTATACAAAGAAAGCTCCCGGTTCCGTATTTCAGCCACTTTTTTTATATGGAGTTTCATCGAGCTTTTATTGAAATTTTATAATGGCAACACTGGTCCGCATCAGTTCGGGGTTGTGTTCATTACTTCGGGGTTGCGCTCCTGGGTAACTTTGGTGTTAAGTTTGATGTTTGCCACCGATAAGTATGCAATACATGGATTTATTCGAACTTTTTTCATTTCATTATTCTGCATGGTAAAATATTTTGCAAGTGTCTTTTTATTGCTTCCTTGCATGGGAGGATTAGGCCTACAGGGGACACCTGTGAAAAAAACGCGCTTT
>QYTT01083555.1:12552-31243 GCA_006980735.1 Dasypogon diadema
CACCGATAAGTATGCAATACATGGATTTATTCGAACTTTTTTCATTTCATTATTCTGCATGGTAAAATATTTTGCAAGTGTCTTTTTATTGCTTCCTTGCATGGGAGGATTAGGCCTACAGGGGACACCTGTGAAAAAAACGCGCTTTGAAATTTAAGGTGCAAATTGAAGGAACATATAAAAACGTTATGCCGCTCATATATCTTCAATTTGTGCAATTGCACAGCGGTCTCCTAGTTGAGGTAATTCTGCTGATGACAATTGTACTTACGAAGCCAGTGGGTTGCTGTGCAGAAAATTGTGGATTAGTTGCAACATTTGTCAAGTTATAATTCCCAACCTTCTCTGTATTTATAAGAATTTCGAATCATTAGCGTCTTGTCCTTAGGTACATTAAGGATACGCCCATTTTCAGTGCTAGCAAATAGCTTAAAAACATCCACATTTCAATGTTTTTGAAATCAAAAATTCGCTTCGATTGACGATTAGTGATCCAAGTTGTTTGATTCAACCTGCAATAAGTGGAAGAGTATGAATCACATCTCAATTATTAATCTTAGACACAGATTCAAACAAAACAAAACAAAACAGGCATTTTTGAATTACGTATGCCTTTGACGTTCACGGATGTCAATGACGTCATCGCAAGCACAACGTTCGTAACATACTACCACTAGGACGTATCTGACCACACACAAAATGATTTTGCACTTTATTAAAATACCACATGAACGCTGGCTGAAAATATATTTTTGTTGTTACACATTTTCAGGGCACGCGTGGGGAAAACGTAACTTACTTATTGCCAAGTGTTAAAATTTGTTCATACAATATTTTTATTAATGTTCTGTGTAAACAATTTTATTGGCTTAGTGATAAGGCTCAGACAGCAGCACTATCGTTGTTGTTGCTACACAGAGCTTTTGTAGTTTGAATGATTTTTAATCTTTTAATTTTTAATATTTTATGATCGATTAAGTTTGTTTTTGATTTTGTATAGGAATTAGGTGATGGACAAGTATCTACCTGGGAATGGATGGCAATTATTTTCTCGTGTGAAATATTATATGCTTTTGCTCCTTTTACGATATGTCTTTTACTATTGTGCCTACGTTAACAGCGTTTGTTTTTGCTCCTTTTACAAACTGTGCCTTATCATCTAAATAAGAAAATATTGGACCTCCCAACTAGATTTGTTCTTGTATATTTATATAATTTTTGGTTTTAAGGCACTGAGGTTTTATTATAAAATAGTTTTTGCAATGCACAAACAACAAGTGCAGGTTAGTTTATACAATACAAAAGCTATGTTATAATCTGGATTATTGCTTTCACGTTTTTTACTTGTCGAGATTGTAATTCGTAGGGAAGAAGGTGTTTAGGAATTACGTGTTGGCAATGCGTGGATTTTCACAGCGTCGAATTCCTGATGCAAACATACATAGAAGACCACGAGAGATTGGAGGATTGGAAGCCGAATAGATTGCATCCAGAATTGATGGGTAATTTGATAATGAGATGTTTAGAATTGTGAGCCGAAGTTCATTGTTTAACATAAAAGGGATTCCTCTAAAGTTGAATGTGTCATGGGAAAATATTCCACAAGTTCCACATGGTGGAAAACTTCGTCCTTAACATCCAACACCTGTTCAGGAACTACTACTAAAAGATCTGTCGACGTGGTGGAAATCCACATTGATACTCCACTCCATACGCTTAATTAATACTAACATATCTGTTTTCAGAGAGTAAACCATATAAAAAAACATTAAAAAATAATAATAGGGGAAGTTTTCAGGGAAAATGCAATATTTGCTAAAATTTATTGAGAAAAAAAACAAGATTTTCCAAATTTTAAAGGCAATATTCGTGGAGAGGAAACATCTAGATAAATGAGGTTGGTATTTTAACAAAAGTCTAATCAATTAAAATATATACTATATATATAACAATACCAATTAGATTTGAGTACGTCCAATGATTCCGAAGTTATGATTCAATATGTACCCGGAGGTACCAAACCGGACACAATTTCTTAAAGACGCCTTATCTCAGTGGGTATGGAATATGAATCCATCAATCTTGGATATAGAATCCTTAAAGAATTAACATCTCAACCCGGAACATCCTGTATAGTGATATCGTATCAAAACGTCATTAGATTTATTACAAAATGCTATCGACTCTTCCACATGCAATATAAATTGTCTTATCTCTTTTATTACTACTTTTCCTGCTGTAAACCTAAAAAGTAACAATTGACTATCTGCATTAAATTTATTCGTAACCAAGGCGTATTTGTGATAGGTCAATAACATGAAGTGTCGTTAGTATAGAGCGACATAGTATCAGTTTATATTCGCCCTCTTGTAGATACCTCAGTACGCATTGTCCTGGAAACATTCTTAGTCTAATTCCTTTTGGGAAATGGTCTCTGCGCACAATATAACTTGCCTAAAAGTGACATCTTACAAAAAAGACAAAACGTATTAAACCTTTACGTGGATAATGTCAGTATCATGGCCATTACTTTTGATAAGATCAATTTAATCTTCTCGCACGTTACTTTGTTTTCATTGCAATTTATATAAATAGCATTGTGGCAGCAGATAGAGCTGCAACATAAAGGAATACACACCATTTTCTTCCTACTTCCTACTTTATTTAAAAAGACAACGAAGCTATAAGTATCAAATGAACGGTGTGAAATCTTTCCCTTTCCAAGTCAATATGCGCTTGAAAGCATAGCATTGTTACTAGCCTTCCAAAATCAGCCTAAAACCATCAAACTGATATAAATTAGTATTTTCTCGCAATTTATAACATATTTTTATCGGCAGAAATGCATGGATGACTCTTACGAATTACGTAGGTGCTAGATGCAATCTGCCTACAAAAAGTGACGAGACCCCATCTCAACCAGAGCGATATTTCTTTAACATGAGTTACACTCAAAGTAGGAAAGCCATTAAAATTGTAATAGAAAACATAAGACGAAATTGTGGTCTTAACTTATATTTATTTATAATCACACAGCCTCACAAGTGCTCTCGCAGAATGACTCTACATCTTTATTTACACTACAATAATTGAATTAAACTAAGTACACAAAAAGAGTCATAAATTTTAATAAATAATTTAAAGGGATTCACACACCAAACTGTGGACGGTTGTCTAGGACTTATACTTGATATCACTAGGAGCTTTTATTTGGGTGGGGACCTCCTTGGTTTCTCCAAATGTGAAAGTTTTATTGTATTTTAGCATCTTGGTTCCATCGGTTCCTTTAGCCCGCCAGTATACTGTCTGTACTGCATTTCGTCCAGCAAGATATCTGGTTGCGGATCCGACCAAGGTATTCACAGCAGTAGTGGAAGACATTTTGTTGCTTTTTCTTGATTTTACAATTTCACAAAATATGTTTGTAATAAAACTCAAAACACGTTCACTTCCTTCGATTAAATTTTAATTAATATCGATTCGTTTTTCGTTACTGTCGTGTAACTTTCTCGAAGTGTGTGATGTCTTGTTTGTTGCGAAGACTGAACTGATTTGGTTTGCTATTCGCTGCACGGGTTTAATATATACCAAGCTCAGATACTTTATCGCTATACAATTGCAAAAAAGCGAATCGAAGAAATATATTTCAAAATGTAAACAACATTGACGTCATACAACCGATCTATTGCCCCAACTGTGTTCTACGATTTGAACTCTTCACGCGAAAACTTATCTTTTCATGACTCTGTTCCCATCCAGTTGACTTGAATGGAGGAAAAAGAAAGAGTTATAAATAATAAATAATCAGTTGCGATAGTCGACTCGTTTAAAGCGCGGAATTCGCCTACAACTGCTGATATATATTTTCCTCGCAGCATATGTGCCACAAGGAATCATATGTTTCGCTCTTTAGCTGCAAGGGTTATAGTCCACTGTGATTTTTATCGAACACAACCAAAACAATTTTTAAATTTCTCTGGGTTGCTTGCTGATAGAGGTTAATTTTAAAATTGTGTCTACTTGCGTCAATTGTACGCACTTTGATATATTACCAATATTACAAAAATCATGGATTAATGTATTGCATATGCTCCAGGAACGTGAATCGAACACAACGAAGTTTCGGAGAAATTCTATGTCGGAACTGCAGCACTGCGCAAATTGCAAGGCTGTTGTTTTTGATAAGACATACATTTTTGCAGACAGATTTGCATACTGCACTTACAAGTCAGCATTACAAGCGATTTCCTAAGTGTCACATGATGGTATTATGTAATATAATTGATCGGATATGGTAGCACTCGTACATGTCACCTGAATTTCATAATAATTCCCAAAATGTTGATAAACGCAGCGTAGTGTAAATACAAATTCAATTTTCGGTTATGGTTATCAATGAACACTCATTGCTTATTAGCTTCGCAATGGCTAGACTGGTGGTATCCCGGCATATTTAGATAAGGTTAAATCGGGGCAGACTGAAAGGAATTTTCGTTGCCAATCAAGTTTTTTTTTACCAAATATCGGCACATGATACAGAAATTTCAACCGGCGAAAAGATGATTCGTGATTAGAAAGTTGGCCCTAGCTGCCACAATAACCTTTCGGAACAACCCAGTGAGGATTTTTTTCAAAAGCGCGTGTTTCATTGCTAAGCAAGTCAAAACGACACTATCTTTTAATCCGAACAAAAAACTAAAGTACGTGTTTACTAAGGAAAAATTTAGTGATGCAATCGCACAACAATTCTGTAATTGCTTACTTAAATTTTAGTAAATTGCGGTCGTAAGGGGCAATCCTCTTATATTTTGAAAGCTTATTTTTTCGGGTCTTGGATAAGGCAATTGGGCTGATGAATTTGTAAAAACCATATCAAAATGGATTACCGGTCACTGTCCTTTAGCAGAGAAAACTAAGAATTAGAACAATGCGACACCATCTACAGACTTCGGCTTGTCAGATAAAAAAATCCCAAACGAAATCTAAATATTTATTCAGAGGAATTCAGAAATATGAAATTTTCCTGGTAACATTTCAGCGTTAAAATGCTTATCTGCAAAATTACTTTAATCACTAGCAGCCAAATAAATTAAAATCATCCTTTCGCATTTCTGCCAGTTTGACCATCTTCCATCTGTGAAATCATCATCATCATCATCCTTCTGTGAAATAAATTAATTTAAACTCGCAAAAGAGGAAAGGCAGTTTTGTTCAGTACCAAATTTATTTCTTAACCCCTTGCGCTATGATTTAAGCGACGATGATGCATACCATTTCCGCTCTTAACCCAATTAATCGAAATGTCCAAACTTTTGCTAATTTTATTGATACAAAACAATTAAAAAAAGCGAAAGAATTCAAATGTCCTTTTAATAGGATTCTTTTGATTTTTCTAGTAATTATCAGTACATATCTCTGCCAAGGATAATAACAAACCTGCAATTTTAAAATTCTAAATAAGAGTTTCACTCTTATTTTCTACTAGCTGTTGCCGTCTGCATTCGGAATATGTTTGTAAATATCTAACACCAATAGTTTTACTATTTTTTTAAGTACAATTCTCATCAGTAGAATTGCCTCAACCACTAATATCCGAATATATCGCTGAACCCACGGCAACAGGAGCGGAAATCTCCTGACGTATCCCTCAGCCCGCTCGGCCACCGACTTGGCCCGGCTATAATTAAAAGTTTACATTCTGCAATCCTCATAATCGGTCTAAACTTTCTAAACGACGTTACGAACTTTCCATTCCAGTACCAGGATAAACAAGATGTTGGGTAAGATTTCGAGGTACGTAAAACTGACCACGCGAGTCGCCCTCAAATCGATCCCGTCCAACTTCTGTCCTGTGAGACATGTTTATAGTGATCGTACTGCCAATCTCCTTAACTTAACAGATTGAGGTATTGATATCATTGCGATTCAGAGCTTTCAATTTCAGCCTAATATTATTACAAAGATTCAGTGCCTGCAGACTCCTCAGTGACGTCTGAAGTATTCACTCTGAGGATAAGTTTATGGATTGGAAGTAGTGGACGTCATCACCTGTGCAACCACTGAGTCCGTTGATTTGTATACTATTTCTGTACCTTCAAACGACTTCAATAACATTAATAGTGATAGCCTAGTCATTTTTAGTATGCACGCATAACCATTTCAAAGGCTTATCCTAGATGTGGACAGTGTCAACCACCGAGGCGCTAAGGTTAACCGGAGGCAATCCATGGAGAGGAAGCATAAGTTGATCAAGGATGGGAAGTAAGCTTCGCAAGCTAAAGCGGCATGTAGTGGTCAGATAGTGAAGAATGGATACAGGCATAACTCGCGATGACTTCATCATCTAGCGTTGAACGTGGATGTGGACTGATTAGAGAGCAATTGACAGCCTTCTAGAATGTAAACCTATCTGTCTTGAGCACTCTTCCGAACGATGTCGATGATATTGGGATCACGAACATTGATTTTGAGGATGGGATGATCGTGTTTATGTGCGTGAACCAAATTTTCGAAGAGAGGCTTCGTATACGTATTGGAAAAATGTCTATCCTTTTAGAGGAATTAGACCGAAGATAGATCACTTGCACGTTTTTAAAGCTATGTAAAGGATGGTCATCTGAATCCTGGGCCACCAGGGGATTAGAAAAAGAAAAAAAATCCTGGCCAAGGTTTGCAGATAAAATACCTGCGTAAAAGACGTCAAATTTCGGAGGAAACACTTAGATGAAGGGAGTTCATTCGTTTGTAAGGCAACTGAGTGACGTTAACAATTAGTAATTAGTAATGGCGTTAACAATTACAGATGAGAACATTTGTCATAACACTAATACTCGTCATATAATTTAATTACTCATTCCCTTAAAAGCATAGGTCACTTCTATCACCTAAAATAATTTTCCCAATCAATTTATTTCCCTATTAAAATTATTAAAGTCAAATCTCAATTCATTTTACTTGCACACGCGACTCCTTGAAGTCTAAACATAGAGTTTAAATCTTGGATTACATTTCTTAGAACAAAATCTTAAGATTATTAACGGTCGTGGGAATACAAGAAATTCGAACCCAAAAATGCGATTTCTGTAAGAGTCGCTTCCCATAAAAACAGCAGCGATATCAAAAATTAAATAAAGAACTCGGATAATACCATTTTTGAGGATAATCCAGAGTTAGTCTATGGATTTCTGTCGTGGGTTAGTTGTTTTAAGTAAAGGAATGGATATTAAGCCAAGGAATTGTTTTAAGGCAAATTGTTTAATGATATAATAATAATAAATCGTAAAAATCCCAAAGAAGTGTCCCTTGATTAAGGATTATATTTTTTTCCTCTTCGTGGTGAACGCGAAATGTTATTGTTAACTTAGGTAAGGAGAGAGATGGGCCATCACTCTAGGAAGAAATCAGCTGGGACGCTTCGCTGCTTTGTCGATGTAGCCATGGTTCCAACCCCTGGGGGGCTTAGAGACGCTTCACCACCTAAAAGCAGAGGAGAGAACTAGGATCAGGACATATGTTTTGGTGAGGCATAGACTTCAGACGGGGACTGACGGAGTACTTTAAAACGTATGAATGGAGAGCAAATAAAAAGATAAGTGATGATAGTCCTTTCCATTGACCACCCCTCGACCGAAAAGCTTAAGAAATCTGACCTCATAGTCAAGTTCCTTTTCGGCAAAGTCTAGTTGAAACTGAGGAGTTGTCTTACAAAACAAAAGATTGCAACTGGAATCAATTAGACCACCTAACCCAATAGCGCAGAAGCTGTTTCCAGACAAGTAAGTTAAGCCAAAGGTGTCTTCCACAGAGTTACTCGGCAGTCCCATCACTGCAAGCAAAGCCAATCACTCAGGCCGAAACCCTCACTGAAATTGAGCCATAATCATTAGAAGGCTAACTATTCAAAGACGACTTTTTCACTCTAATTTCGACAAATAGGCTGGAATTATATACTCTTCTACTGGTTCTAAAAATTCGTAAAGTATTGAGAAATCGAGGTGAAAATTTACTAAATTCTTCTTCTGCCAAAATAAAAAAAAGTCTCTTGAAGTTCTATTATATTATGTATTGTTTTAAATTAAAAGTGGTAAAATACGAGACCTTCGGCGAATAATCTACATTAAGGATTTATCACTGCCTTTGTTGATTTAAAATCCATCTAGGCCGCGTTACTAAAATCAGATTAGATCTTCGGCTGTTTTCTTACTATAAATTTAAAGCCAAACAATTTTCTGTAAACGTTTTGTTTATAAAGAAAAACTTAATTGTGCAGTTGTGTTTTCAAGTCGTAAAACACGATAATGTTGTCTGTTACTAGTAAATTCTACAGGTGAAATCCACTTATCAATTAAAAGCGCAATTGCACATTTTAAAATTTTCAGTTTCAAACACTCCAAGTTCTAATAAATAAATTAGTTAATAATTGAATATTAGGAGAACCAACTTCGACACTATCAATTTCGCACTATCTTATCAAGGTCACCTGAAGACGATTAGTGCAAGCAAACAGAAATAATGAGGTAATTATAAAAGGGCTTATGTGTTATCGAATCCGATAACATATGACCAAATGCGCTTCTCACTTTGTTTACTCTTCCATCATAAAAGGATTTTTGCTAAGCGCTGAAAACGTCGACAAAATTATGGAATTTGGTTAGTCATCTTCAATTTTAATTTTTCTTGTTTTAGGAAAATTAATTTATACTCAGATAAATATTTTTCCCAAAACGAAAATAATAATCTTAAAAGTAAGCCAATATTTCCATACTTTACATTTAGTCGAAAGGCAGAAGTAGCCTATGCACTGCGGCCACCAGTTGCCTATTGTGCCCCGCACAGTTTAGAGTTCCTCCATCAGTCCCACCCTTTCAAGAAAGAGCAGTATCTTTTGAAGGAAACGTTCTCGAAGTCTGTAGGCCTCAACAGATGTGCTCCAAACAGTTGGAATCGACATCGTGCAACTGCCTCGCATTCGCAGAGAATGTGCTCCGACGTTTCCTCCTTTTCGAGGTCTTCGAGTCTACATACCTAGGGGGTTTCAACGCCCATCCGATTAAGGTGCTTTCTAAGCCTGCAGTGGCCTGTAAGGACTCATACAACGATTCTTATCTGATTCTTTGGCAGTTGTAATAATTCCAAAGTCCTTTTTTAGGAAGGGCTTTTGATAAATTTTTTGGTTTGTTTTGAGCCCCTTTTCAATGCCTACTTCTGCTCCAGCTGATTATATAGCCAGGTGTTGAGGGCGTATTTAGCGGTTCTATAAAAGATACCGCAAAAAGGTTCTGGTCCAACGAGGGACATTGATGCACCTCTCTTGGCCAGCATTTCTGCTTCTTCGTTACCCTCAAAGCCTAAATGCTCCGGTATCCATTGTACCAAGACTAGTCAGCACTTGGATACATTCCCACACCAATTTCGACTTGATTTCAGGAGAGGATATGGCTTTAAGTGCAGCCTGGCTATCTGAGTAGATATATGTATATTTTCCTGTTTGTATATATTAGTTTCGAAGGAGGTTTTCGGCAGCGCACCTGGCGATAGCATATATATTCCTGCTCCGACCCCCTCTTCGGTTTTAGAGCCATCCGTATACAAGATTATGGCTCCTTTTTCATGGTTAGGAACCATGGCCTCCCTGTTCGGTATACTGACTCTAAAGGGCAAACAGAAGTTATGTTTGGTTAACATTCTGTCTGCCACCATATCCAATATTGGTCCTGATTTAATCCCATCAGATAGGGAGATGTGATTCTTGGATCTCCAATCCCTGCTACCATCTGACATGGCTCTGTACATCACCGCTTTCGCCTCCTTTTCACTAAGGGCGGTAAACACAGTAATGCCTCCATACTACTAACGACTAAGCTCCCCCTTAGCCACGCAGTCCTCGGCGTATGCTGTTCCACCTTGACTTGGGTCTGTCCATCTTCGTCTCATAGCTCCGCTTTGAACTGTCCGGCATGGGTGACCCTGCCAGTAGTAATACTACCGCCGGCTTAGCTCTCCGAATCCTCGATGCACTCAAGCCCCTTCACCACGACAAGGTGTAGACACTGCAAAGGGGTTGACAGAAGGTAGGTGGAATGTTGGCTGCCAGAGTCTCTAGTCACTTCGACTAGAGCGCTAAACTAGGAACGTCGTTTAGCGCAATAAACACCACATCGGAATGCTTCTTTCAGTGGCGGAGCATACCTGCCATACCCATAAATCGAGCTGTTTTCTGTACAAGAAAATCTACGGTGGTACATACCTTTATAAGATCTTTACGTATTCCATCCGCACTGATAATGTGATCCAAGTATTTGTTCTCTTTCAGGCAAAATTTTCTCTTCTTCACATTGATAATGAAGCCAGCCTTCCTAAAACACTCCGCTACACACCCGAGTATCTCCAGGTAGGTATTCAAGTCCCGTGTTAACACCAAAAAATCATCTAGATACACCAGCGTACATTTTCCTTCATGTCATACGGACTCATCTTATCCATCAATCAGTGCATGGTTTGCAGAATATTGCATAAACCAAACGGCATGTGTCAGTATGTGCCTTTTTTCACGAGGAAGTTTTTGCGTCCGACGCTCTTCTTATTTTCTTTTGTGCAAGTAAATAGAAGTTCTGAAATAAATCCTACGAGGACGTTTTTGAGTCGTGCACGAAACTGGTTTTCTTTATCATTTTTGTTCGCAGATTTCTTTCTTGTCATTTTTTCTCTTAACCTTCTTGTTTTCAAGAAAGAGATGGCTCTCATCCCACCCAAACTCATGAAATAAGCACAAAGAGAAATCCGAAGAACTTCCTGCTCGAGTTTCTTGCTTTCTGCGGCTAGCAGGAAGCATAATTTGAGTTGCGGGCACAACCCTGCTTCTTACGGCATATGTCCCTATCCTATCCCTTCTTTCCATTTTTCGAGCGTCTATAGTGCCTCTTTTCAAAAACTTCCTCGTGAAAAGAGGCACTATACACAGGGGTTGACCAGGACTATGAAAGCTATTTTCTCTCGAGACTCCTTGTGCAGTGGAAATTTCCAGCAGGCTGGTAATGTACTTGGTCAGCGCAAAGCGACTTAGGAGTTCGTCGATAAGTGGTAGAGGGTAAATATCCTTCTTGGTTACTGTAATGATCTTCCGGACGTAAAAACATAGTTGGACTTTTCCTAGCTTCGGCACAAGAACGATCGGGAAGCTCCACGAGCTCTGGCTTTCCTCCATCATCCCGATTGACAACTTCCATTGCAGCTCCGCGTTCCGCTAGCGAGACAAGATACAACCAAGGTTTACTGGACCCTGCGTCCCTAACATCAATCTTATGTCCAAGGAAGTGCGTGTTTCCCAGTCCTAGTGTGGTCATGCGTATGTGGGATCAACACATTGGTGCGCTCCAGGCGTTGTTAATCTCCAGCTGAGTGAACGCTTGCGTCGTTTGGTTGGCTTTCTAGAAGTCGATGCCCATATGTAATTCTTGGGTGAAGCCTGATACGATATAAAGTTTAATTCGCCTCCTTTTTCCATGGAAACTCACCTCAGTTTTTACATGGCTGTGTACTTCAGTTCTAGTCCCATTGGCCACTTTGATATCTGACCGATATCACACTCAACACGGTCGCCAACATAACACCACACCACCTTTCCGGTTTATGCCTTGGCGCAAGACAGTTTATTAATTTTCCCCGAAACCATAGTGCAGTAGCCACTTTGCACTACTGTAATAAAAAAGAACGGAGAATATTTCATCCAGAGCCAAAGATTTAAAGGACACGAAGCTGCATAAGGCTCTCTTCACTACCTTTAAAGGCGCAGTCTCTTCCGCCACATACCAGTCCAATCTCTTAGCCAAGCGATTGCGCACGTTAAAGATCCTTCCAAGAAATAGATTCCTAGAAAAGCGTTATTAAAAAAACTCAGGAGTATTTCGTCTTTTCCAGGGTTTTCGTCACCTATCCCGGCTTTCCTCAAGCAAATCCTGTAGCTTACTCTCTTCTGAGCTATACTCTATGTCCCATCAGAAATTTCTCCACGACTCTCTTTTCCATCCTCGAAGAACTCCTTTCAACAGTGTCTTCCTCGCCTTGTAGTCTCCCTGCGGTTCATTATTGCTCGTTGGCCTCTTTTCAGGGCCTTCTGAAGATGCTGATCTTTAAGTAAGTATAAGGACATGTTTTCCGTAATGCGTCATTCACAGTTGACGGACATTGTAGTATTCCTTCCTATTACTATGTTCAGGAAATACTTGACGAAAGAAAAACATGCACCATTATAAAAATAAGTTCGAACTTGTTTCAAAGATCATCGCAGTCCGGGGTCTTCTACTTGACATTATTTGATGATATAATAATCTATCGAAACATCGAGAAAACTGCTGTGAAATCCCGACATTCCTTACATAACCAAAAGATCACACTTCTAAAAAAGCAACCCATATGAATTTCAATTTTTTCATAACCAGATGTTACTCAGGACCATCAGTGTACTCCCGCTGACAGAATTTTTACTATGCAATCTTCCTACTCTAAATTTTCTATCATTCAGATCGGGGCCATTGGCACTTTCTCAAAAGTCTGAAGTCTCAAGAAAACTCCGAACGCAATCAGCTCGGTTCGGATCATTATCCTACAAAATGGTGCTGGGGATAATCGCAAATTTCCAGTGGATAGTGGTTTTTTATTATATAATCGCCCCTACGTTATCTTAGCCCAAGTACGTTCCCCAGAACGTAAGTTATTCTTTTTAGCGAAATCAACACCCGTCATATCTACAGTAATTATTTTCTGTGGGCAGCTTGGCGGGCTATCAGCCCAGGCATGACATATTCGCGTGCTGCGCGAATCGTACAGACAGTCGGGTGATAAATGATAATAATGTCCAGCACAATCTTGAGAAACAAATAAACAAAACATCCGTCTCAAAGCTTCTCCTCCGTTCCAGCCAAAGTCAAGCCGGTGTTCACAATGGGCGATAAAATCTAATCGTACTCACAAAGCTTCCATGGAAGGTTGGTGAGCCATGCGCCTGGATGTTATGTTATGATCACGTGTGGTGGTCTCTGGAAAGTTGCCGTTCAAAGTGCAAAAGAATTGGCAAAAACATGAAATCTTTCCATTTGGCTTTGTTTACAGTCGATAGCCGATAGGTGTTCAAAATATTTTCCAGCCAAGGAGCTTTATCGCAGTAATTCGTAATTGCCTCAGGTTTTATAGTTACCGCCCGTGGCGTAATTGTCAGCAGCTCGCTCCGTGCCATATTTTTCTTTAATGAGTGATTAAGGCCTAGGCTGGCTTATTTAATCGCTGATAATAGAATTCCCAAAGACGAGCGCATGACGAATCGATTCCAGTAAAGAAAGGTTTCTTGATAAAAATTTCGCAAACAGTTGTACTTCCGTCTTAAAAGCGATTCTGTTATCTGCCCCGGTGAAATGGATGCCAGTATTTTCGGAATTTGAAAAGGTCAATTGTTTGATTTTTTGCATAATTTACGCAAAACAAGGTCTCATGGGAAATCACAGATTTTTCCACATATGTATTAATGAATTAAAGGAGCAATTTACCCAAAAAATTCAGAAAATTCATTTTTTTGTTTTTCTTTTTAACACCTAAGCAGTGTTTTCCACCCACTTTTTCTTTTTTTTTCAACTAAAATATAACAGTTTTACCCGAATTTGGAACGTCGCAGCAATTATATAATAGTTATGTAATATAAGAAGGATTTACATATGGTGCTGCACAATTCTAAGAACTTGTAGTGAGGTAAGAAATATTTTTAATGGAATATTATAATAAAAGCTGGCAAGTTTGTGCAGTGCATATAACTTGTATTCGGTTTTTTGCATTTCCCAAAAAGGTAAGATTTCTTGTTTTGCGGCACGGGAAACACTCTAATCTCTTTGTTTTTGAATATATCCACTTGATTTTTTCTATAGTCAGCGCTATACTCCTCACAAACTGTAGCAAATTGAAATAATATTCATAACTTATTAACTTAAGGCCCATAAAAATCCGCACTTTCGAGGAATAAGTAGAAACAACTATTATTTTTACTGTGTTCCTATAGAGGTCCCGGTCTGAATTTTTGGTATGTTTTAAAGGACACTTAGAGGCAACATATATAAAAATCTCACGGGAATCGAAGGGTACGTATTTTTTGCAATTCAAGGATAAATTATGCCCTTGATATCCGTGTTGTCTTTTTTTACAATATTTATACAGACGTATTTTTGTTGGATATCTTGAGAAAGTACCTTACAAACAAGCCCTTACACGTCTTTCTACGTGATCTAGATAAAAAGATATGAATTTTTGAAGAAACCCAGAATTGCATACATTTAGCAATTTTTTGAAAATTCAAAACGTCATAATTTTTAAAGTACTTGAGTGAGAACAAAAATATTTTACAGAATCCGTTAACTCACTAAGTAGTATCTTCACACAAACTTTCAACAAAGTTGGTGATGGTGACTTCAGGATCATTTGTTGAATTTCGATGGAATGACCCTATAATCCTTTCGGATGACTTTAGAGGGAAACTTTTTGTTCAAACTGTTGCTAGATTTTGTATGACTTTCCGAGTACGTACGTACGTGCGTCTGCCCTGAGGGAAAGCTCTTTTTTATCAGATATACCTTGCCCGCTTTCTCTAAACATGATTTGATCTTTAGTTTTGATCCTGCTGAGGCTGAACTGATGAGTTGAACTTCTGTTTACTCACTCACGTCTATAGATGATCATCTTCAACATCTTATGCACTTAATACCATACTTTTTCGATAAATATGTGTTAGAGTACATATTAGGCCTTCGTCCAGATAGCCTGAGATAGCGCAATACGATAGGGGTGATGGGTGCGCGTTTGTGCCGTCTTTTAGTCACTTAGAAAACTCGGTTCAACCTTTAATTTTTTTTTCTAACTCAGCAAAAAGGCTTCTATATTAATTAGAGGTAATTTACAGATTCGCTCACGTCCTAGTTACACTTTGGACGATTCTAAAATTTGCGTAGTTTACGCTGGTTTTTTTTATTTTTATTTACAATACTGAATTAGATATCTCTTGCTTCCCAAATGCAATGCTTGATAATTCAGTTATCTCTTACGCTAACTGTGTGAAAAATCTCGGGACTATATTTCAAGAAAGATCGTCGACCTAAGTTAGCTATGATCTCATCGCTTGTGTACGGACTTGCTGAAGGAGTTGACATTTCATACGGATTAGCTCAATAATTTTAAACAAGACCCAGACAGATCTTAAAAAATTTTACTGTCGAATCGTAAGGGGGGATGAGAACTCGAATTTACTAAATCCCCCCGAAAGCAAAATACAGTCCAAAGGGAAATCTTAAGTGATTTACAGTATGAAATTTTGTATCACCGCCCTTATTTTGTTTTTATTGTCAATATTTAAATTAGACTTGAAGGGAAAATGGTTGCCGCCCTTAAGTTAAACAGAGGACCTTGTTAAAAGATGGCTCCAAAACAAGGATCCTTCTTTCTTCAGTCAAAGCCTAAAAAGATGGGAACACCGGCTGGAGAAATCTTCAAACCTGAAGAGTGATTCATGTAGAAAAATAATTTCCATTTTCTCGTAAAATTAAAAATTATAGAATTATTCCGGGAACTTTTTTATATTGGTAAAACAAGTCCACCGACATTGGAAGCTTAGTAAAGTTAATTAGGACTAGTGGGTCACGCCGCCCCTCGAAATAGTCAAGTGTGACCCACCGGTGGGTCACGCCGACCCACGGAACAGTCAAGTGTGACCCACCGGTGGGTCACCCCGGCGTGAACGTGTTAAGTTACATTTCTCAATTTCAGTAAAAATCGGAATGTAACTGTAAAATAAGCCATTTAAAATTAATTCTTGCCCTGATTGTAAAAGTGGACTTAAACCACTTTCAAAATAAACGACTTATTTGTGAATCGGAAAAATATACGTGAATTAATGTTCCATTGTGGGTGTGAAGAGTTGTAAAAGTCACGGCAAAAACTGAAATCTTGAACAGATCCATACTATGCAATAAATGGTTAAAATAATTGAGGAAATGAGAAAAAGTTCCAATAAATCCATGTATTGCATACTTATCGGTGGCAAACACCGAACTTAACACCAAAGTTACCGAGGAACACAACCCCAAAGTAATGAACACAACCCCGAACTGATGCGGATCAGTGTTGCCATTATAAAATTTCAAGAAAAGCTCGATGAAACTCCATATAAAAAAAGTGGCTGAAATACGGAACCGGGAGCTTTTTTTGTATAATTAATATATAGATATAGATGAGCAGTAATGTAAAGCATTGAAAAATGTGTGTTAAAAGTTTAATTAAATCATCAATTGAATAGGCTAAAATCAACTTATCATTAATAGAAGAATAAAATTCCCTTAACTTAACTTAAGTTCAACTAAAATCAAGAAACTTCTTTTTCTTTGGAAGATATATAATATTTCCTCCTATGGTTTTTGCAAATTTACTCATGCTCCCATTTTAATTTATTCGCATATTTTTCAACAACGCGATAAAAAGTACATTTTTTAGAAGCTAGTGGATTGACGAGATTTGCCTTATTTACACATAATTAGTTATGTTATTGACTTTCTTAAATTTATTTGTTATTTTACTTTTACCTATACAACTCGCCTGCACATTATTTTAAGATTGACTTTATTTATCACCCTTTAAAAAAAGAACTATTTCCTACCGAGGATTAAACGAATTTACCCAACATAACCTAAAAAAATATAACACGGAAAAGCCAGTGCGTAGATCAGTTTCACCAAATTATTTGAATATCTTAAAGGCATTCTTCTTTGGACAGTGCTCCAGTGCAATATAGCCTATAATCTACACACAATTACTTACTTGTTTTATTTTCCTGATATTCTAAATATAACCGCAATTTTTTTAATCTCAAGATACTGGAGAGGTCGTTGATATCAAGCAACCAATTCAAATTGAGCTAACGATTTTGGCTCCATCTCTTGGCAAAGTATGCTAATAAGCCATTTTCAGTTAAATGTTTTGTGGAAGCAGCGAAAGAAATTTTCTTTTCTTTCTAGATACACTAAATAGCGCTTTACACACCTTGCCTATAAGGTAAGAAATATTCAGAGCAACAGTTTCTTAAAAGTAACCCCAATTGTAGCAAAACTAAATTTTCTAGTGTCACTTTAGTACAGTCCGCAGAAAAGTTTTGAGTGTATTCTGATTCCACCCTGGCCAGTTGAATTGTTGCTTGGTTACTTGACAGAGTTGACCTTGGTTCTGATTAAGTGCTTCTGATAGTAGGAGCTGGGAATTGAGTAGATTAAAATCAGATTTCCTCATCAGGTAAACGGATCTTTCATTTATAAATTTATAAATATCACATTCAGTTCTAATTTACTTCCAGGCAATCATGAATTTTGCTGGAAAAGTTGTTCTTATCACCGGCGCCAGTTCTGGTATTGGTGCTGCAGCCGCCGTTAATTTCTCCAGACTAGGAGCAATGCTTTCACTTACTGGTCGAAAAATAGAAAATCTCAACTCTGTAGCAGAACAGTGCGCTGCGGCAGCAAATGGTCAAAAGCCGTTCGTGGTGCCTGGAGATATCACAAACGAAAATGACACAGAAAGAATTTTGAACGACACTATCAAAAAATATGGGAAACTCGATGTTCTTGTGAATAACGCTGGTATTATCGAAACAGGAACTATAGAAAACACGAGTCTAGAGCAATTTGATCGTGTGATGAATATCAATATCAGATCCGTCTATCATCTAACCATGCTGGCTGTGCCGCATCTAATCAAATCCAAGGGAAATATTGTGAATGTGTCTAGCGTTAATGGGATTCGTTCTTTCCCCGGTGTATTAGCTTATAACATATCAAAAGCATCCGTTGACCAATTTACAAGATGTGTTGCTCTGGAATTAGCAGCTAAAGGGGTCAGATGCAATGCTGTAAATCCAGGAGTCACGGTGACAAATTTACATAAACGCGGTGGAATGGATGAAGAAACCTACAAAAAATTCTTAGAACATTCAAAAACTACTCACGCAATGGGTAGACCAGGAACAGTGGACGAACTTGCGAATGCCATAGCTTTTCTTGCTAGTGATCAGGCTAGTTTTATTACCGGAGCTAGTTTGCCGGTGGATGGAGGACGTCATGCAATGTGCCCACGATAAAAAAAAAGTTGAGATTGTGTTTCATATTGTTTTATTTGCATTTAAATTTTATCAGCGAAAGTATTGGCGGATATATTTTTTGTAGTTTTTGAGACTTTTTATCGAAATAAATGTGCCTGCCGCCTTTTAGAAAAATACTTGTTTCTTATGTGCACATATTCCTTTGCATCTCAGATATTTGGATTTCTACATAATATACGTAGTTTATATGACAATAGGGCACACATACTCATCTAAATATAATCAAAACTTATTTTTTGCACCAATTTTATGTACTTTAACGTTCTGGGGGCGCTGACTTGACGAATTTAGAATTAACCAAAACAAAAAAAACTGCCTAAAGCTACATAAATGAGTGATTTCTGGGAATTATTCTCAAAAATATTACCCTCAAATGGAGTTTCGTTTTCATTTTTGGCCAGAAGCCAGATTATTAGCCTTATCATCGTATCCGTTCAGAATTTTTTGTTTTTGTTATTACTTTACAAAAGCAAATACACAGTTTTGGAACTTTTTCCGTTCGAAACGGATACGACGATA
>QYTT01083559.1:0-22917 GCA_006980735.1 Dasypogon diadema
TGTGAGAATTCTTATCGTAGGAAAATTTTCGGCAACTTTTCCCATCGGCTACTATTGAGGTATTTTCAGTGCGGCATTTTTCGCTCCATTCAGTCAATTGAACAGGGAATAGATTGGAACTTCAGTCCAACAATTTGACACATGACTTAACCACCCACTTAAAGTGGAGTAGGTGTTGGGATGCGCCCAGAATTTGATTCAAAAGTAACTGGGCTATGTGGGACTATTTTCTAAGGTATATTCACAAATATATTTCAAGAATGTGGAATGGGAGTGAAATTTAAGCTCAATGGAACAGATGTTGGGGGATTATTCAATACCATTTTTATATCGTAAAAGCCATTGGTGTAATAATGTTTAGATATTTAGACATAGTTCGAGGACAATAACTTTTTTGTGTATCAAATTTTTGAATAATGGCGGACATCTTCTTCTAGAATTCCTTAAACAGGTTCACGGGTGAGAAATTATGCATTCAGACGTTTAAAGGAATCGATTTCTTTTCAGTCCTTCCGACTATAATGAAAATACAAACTGAGATAAGATACTTAGTCAGAGATGCGTGCGTTTTGTCGCTGTCCTGCGTAAGCGTAGGCTTGGAAATGATTTATAGTTATTGGACTTTCTAAATCTGACAGGACTCTCGATCAAGTCCAGTTTTTATTGGAACTTATATTTAATAAAAATTTGGAACGACACGACACGACACCCTTCTGATCCCACCAAATACACAGCGTTGCCTTGCCCCCGAACCGATTTGGTCTTGCGGTCTACATTGTTGGTTGTACAGGGTTAACCTATGATCTATTTCGATTGGGATTCTCGAAGTATATCCATTTTTCATCCCCTATTACGACCCGATGTAAAAAACTCTCCCATTAATGCTGAGAAAGCAAAATTTCGCAGACGGTTTTTCGGTTTTCGAGTTGCCTGTCGTTCAACTCATGCGGTACCCATTTTCCTGCCTTCTGGATCTTCCCTATGGCTTTTAGACGATCACAAATGGTTCGGCGGCCAACATTTAATCTCTCGGTCAATTTTTTTTGTGTTTGGGTATCATCTTCATCCAACAGTGCTCGAAATCACCACTTTTAAACCACTCCTAAACCAGCGCATTGTCACCGTAGGTTTCGGCGAGTATACGATGGCTTATACACTCGCGCTTTTTTATTTTCTTATGTAATCAAGAAAAGCCGTACGTGCCCCGCAAATGTTCCTTATTTGGCTCGAAACTGGACATCTTTGACACAAGAAAAAAATACGACGCTATCTCAAAACCGATCAAACAATAATGGCGTATTTACAACAACAACAATGGAAATATTATGATAAATAATTAGCAAAAGGAACCATCGAACAATGTCGTTAATAAAGATCAAGAAGAGTAATGGATCTAAGTGACTTTCTTGTGGTACGCCGGAGGTAACAACAATTTCATCCGATAAAATCTTGTCAATTCATATGTGTTGCTTACGATTGTGTGAAGGTCTTAGAGAAGTCGACATAGATTGTGTCAACTTGAGCTCACTCCTTAGTTGAGCAAATAAGGCTAGATTGGTTACACAATATCATCAATATAGTTCTCAGTGAACCCCAAAAGCATTGCAGCTATAGGTCTTTAGTATACAGATGGAAACTAGAAACTAAAATAAAATTTGGAAAGTCGTTTGTAAAATTAAAGAAAATAGCGACTCAGGAATTCCTATGGAACACCGCAGCCAGTTCTAAAAAAAATTACACGCACAGTTTTAGAAATTATGGATGTCCCGTAAGTTTAGTAATTAATACACTATTGTTAATTTTGTGAAAAGTCTTAGAAAAGTCAGGCGGAACTAGTGCATTACCAATTGCAATACGTATGTCGTTAATAACCTTAAAAAGAGTGAAAAGAGCAGTGGTAAAAGCGAAATCTAAAGCCTGACTGAAAAGGACTTATAGGCTTTTCAAATATCAAAATATCTATTTGTACAATATTCTTGGAAACACCTTCGATAAGAACAGAGAAGAAAAAAGATATTTATATATAGGTACATACTCTGGAATTACGGACGTGGAATATTTCCTAATTGGGATAATTTTAGCTTTTTGCCCCAGCAACGGTTACGTAGAAGTTACCAGAATGATATTAATGATATCAATTCTGTAAAAGTACCGGATTTTCGTGTCTTGTCTACCCATATTTAGATACACAGTTATCGTGTAAACCATGGTAAATTCTGATAAGATCTAATTACGCGTGGATATTGCAAATTAGAGTCAACTCTATTGAACTTTCAAAAGGTTGTTTGTATTCATGATTAGTCAATTTATCAGGTCGAACGTAAATTATTCGATTTCCATAATGGATTAATAGTTTAGTCATGTTTCACCCTGTGCACCTCATTTGTGCACTTATAATCGATACTACAATTACATAAAACTGAACTGGAGGGGGGGCTCCAGCTCCGGGACGTGTTGCGTATAAATTCACCAAAAATTTTTGCTTACGTTGTAATTCCAGAGAGATTGTAATTTTGTAGGAATAATTTAGGCCAAAATCATTGACAAATATTTGCTGAGTTCGAGGAATATCATCTCAATTCTGAGGTGAGATGTGAAGGTGCCGACATTTTGCTTGAAAATGTATCTTTACCTTAAAATCCCGCCTATTTACAAATATTACCTTCAGACCGATTGGAATCCTGTTTAATTGGCCAGCACAAATTAATTCCCCCGCCTCCAAGGTTTTCCATTCAAAAAGGAAATTTCAAAGAGCACGAGTGTTGTATTTAGCAGCCACCGTAGAAATTTCAGTAGACACTGGTCGCGGCGAGAACTTCAGCTCCTAGAAAGCCTAATTAAAGGCGATTCATAATTAATATATTTTTCTTGAAAGCACTTTGGGATTATTTGGAGGACCGAAGAGGAATCTCCCTAGAGTAAAACATCCTTTTAAGCGAACAGTTATTTCAAACCATTAGGCGAAAAGCGGATGCTCTCACCTAGCAACAAAAGCTTTGTCTAAAGGAGTCCTTTGTCGCCGAAGCTCTGGATACTTCGATTTTCTGTTGCTCTTTAAAATAATTCTGAATTGAAAATAAGCTGCGGGGCAGAAAGGAGGAATTACCATAATTAAAAAAGTTGCAAGCAATTAAATTTTTCTAGCTCCCTAGAAAGCGAAAAGTTGGAAATTAAAGCACTTCCCGGAAATGTAGCAAAAGGCACCTTCTGGACCAAGCACAGGATAACGCGAAAGCCGGCAAAGGCAAACAAAGAAATTGAACTAATTTCAAACAAAATTGACAGAAACAAAGTTTGAACTCTTCCCCCATGGACTGATGCAGGGACTAATTGAGGATGATTAATTGATTTTACCGAGGTAGTCTGAGTGATTCCTCAAATTCGGTCTCGTTCATTATTCTCAATTTAATGATTGCCGTAAACTGGTCGAAAGTCGTGAATTTTGCCAGTCCAGTTCCAGTTCATAAGGGAGGCGAAAAGTAATCCACTCAGCCCTGTTATGATGATAGATACAGAAAAGCCGAAATACCAAAGCTACTTACCCTGTGAATTGTGCGGGGGCTTAAAGACAAGTGATGAGGTGGAGCGCCTTTTCGCCCCAGGTAAACTTCAGTTTGTGTTGCCTGAGTTTTCATGGTGCTCCGTTTAATTTTCTCTACGACCAAAACTTCTGGTTGAGGTTGTTGGACTTGAGGTATCATCAGTCCGCCACCAGGTTGGGTAATGGTTTGCTGTTGCAATTTTCCGACAGGCTGGGGCTGTTGTTGAAGTGGGGTGGATTGTTGTATTTGAGGTTGGTGTTGAGGTGGAAGCAATTGCGAATGATGGTGGTGTGGATGAAAGGCTGACGTCTGTAATATTTGTTGCATTTGGGGTCCTGCCACGGGAATTTGTTGCGGCTGCTGTAGTGTTCCAGTTGTTAGAATTGGCTTCTTACCACCTATAAGACGTTCTTGACTTCGAGCACTCTTCAATCGAAACGATGATCTAAGGCCCATTGCTGCTTCGTCAAAGGAGGTCAGTGTATGCGAACGGGCAAAACTGACATGTTTCGTTCTGAAAATTGATATGAAAAACGGAAATTAATGGAAGTAGTTTGACAGCACTTACACTAGTCAAGCTGATTTTCGTCGCTTAGTTATTACGTGTAATTAATCGACAACTAATCTCAAATATTAATTAGAATAAATCCCAAAATTATCCCTGAATTTGAAATGACAACCCCCATGTTATTTGCTGGAATAATGAGCTCCTGTAATTATTTCGAATCAGTATATTAATAGGTCAGGGGAGGTGTTGCCCCAAAATTTTCCAAATTCCTGAATAGGGTAATATCGGCCAGAGACGCATAAATCATACCAACTAAAACTGTAATACTGTCCTCTGTGGTTGTCTTTTTCGGGTATTTTCAGTTTTTGATCGCCACGTAAAAGGGGTAATTAAGTTTGTGAAATTATCCCCATGAAAAGGGGATAATACTGTTTGCCACTGGCTTGTGTGTTGTTAATAGACAGAAAAATAATTAAAATATCAAAATGTTATCAAGTTTTTTAAAATAGTCTTACACACGCTTAAGGTTTTTTACTTTTTTATACATATCTCTTATGGAAGGAATAATTACTATACATTTTAAGAGGCTATGTTTTGTCCAAATCAAATTTATTGAGGTAATGTAACTACTCCAAAATGGATGGGTTTTGAGCTGAAAAGTGTGGTCTGTCTAAGGAGAAATTTAAGGGTGAGGAGGACAAACTTTCTAGGTTCTTGGCCACCATGAAGTCCATAAATAGAGGCGAAAATGATACTCCAGCGGCACCCATAACCACTAAGGTCCACCGGTTGATAATGCTTGGAAAAGTAGCTGTAAAACCATATGGAAAAAAATAAGTATGCCTCAAAAACAAACAAGTTTTTAGCCCTGGGCATCTGACCTTACGCTTAATCGAAGACTTACCTGGAATGTTCACTCAGAAAACGTACTAAGTATAGCTGCAGTGACCTTATGGACGTACAAATGGCTTCTTGGCACACAGATGGATGGAATGGAAGGGAGACCAGATATAGGGATATATGTTCTAAATTATGTGTCTGGTGTACCATAGGGTAGCCATATTTAACCACTGCTTTTCACAATTTTCTTTAACGATGTATGCTTACCTTGATGATCTGGAAACATCTTTAAAAAATAGTGTTCTATCAATCATATTCTAATATATGTCAATAAATGCACCTATACATTCTTTTCGTTATGTCAATAAATGCACCTATATGCTCTTTTTGCAGTTAGACATATGAGATTAATCCTTTTAAAGTACTATTGTGAGCATAGTTCTAGTTATTGATGGACTAGGGCGGTAAGGTATATATACATAATTGACCCCAAACTAAAGCATCCATTCCCTTTATGAATCAATTAAATCATAAAAAATTAGAAACTTTTTTGAACCTTTTTTGCAAAGCTGCATTTGTGACACCCCCACACAAATGAATAATTTCACAGAGGTTTCGACACCTTTCCCAAAGTGCCCATGAAAATTCATCTTTCATTACTCATGTCATCATCGCTACTTCACGCCAGAAAATTTATCCACTACAACCAGCCCTGGATTCCATCAGATTTCTGAGAAAATTTCATCTGATTAGAGGAGTACATGGGTATCATATACCATGTAGTTACATTGAGAACATTAGCCAGAACCAGGTTGAGGGTGGAAAAGTTAAAACGAAGAAAAGCTGCTACCCTGAAGAGAGATTTGGGGCTCCATGAATTATTTATGCATCTCCTTAAACGTTTCATATCTGTCTGCTCTACGGTGTGAAAACATATCTATATGATGAGGTATAGGCAGACAGTTTTCAAGCTTATTTGCATGTATTGTTTTTTGGGACTTTTTTTCATCAATTTTTTTTTTGGGCGTTTGGACGTTGTGGTTGTTTTTTTTCTGGAGGACACGTGTAACGTAGCCAGAGGTAATGGCAGGAAGCTTTTAAGGATAGAGATAATACATATTGAAAATCAGAAATTATGATTCTGAAAGTACATGAAAACACTCTTGTAGGATGTGTTACTTTTGAAACGCAGTTATTGTCTGAAACTGTTGCTAGACGGCTAGGGGTGCAGAGAGAATAGGGGCGTTGTTTTGGTTTAATGATTGCGTAGGTGTTTTATTGTGTGGTAATGAGGACTTTTGGTAGCAACGTTAGCTAGAGCGTTTTCTTTGTTTTAATGAAGTTTGTACGATTGTGCGGTATTATCGTTAGATGAAATTTAAGTCAGAAAAATTTTCGTATTAAATATTGAGATTTTTATTGGGAAATCTGTCAATCTATGTCGATCTTTCACTTTTAATACATTTATTAAGACTGAAGCATGCCAGCTTGTAGAGTTTTCCATAAAATATTACTAATAAAACTTAGTTAGATAGCCTTTTGGACCTGACTTCTCTATGTGATACTATTCATAGTTTAGAGAAAAGATCAAAAGACCGTGTTTCGTTTTAGATAATTCACATTCATCAATAACAAGGAACTCTCGCGTTAGTTTTAATATTAGCAGAACAATAAATTTTTTTCTTAGTACGACACGAAATCTCCACAGGGAAATATTATATTGATCTCCAACAATTTACGCTAAATGAACACCTTTTATTCTACAGGAGCAGTGGGATTGTAATTTGTTTTCCTGCAAATGTCAGGCATTGATTTGTTTATGTTGAAAAACATCCGGCATTTTCAGGAAGGTTTACATTACTAAAATTATATAGGTATATAGGCGTATGTTCTTTTGATAAAAATTTATGTGGCTATATGACGAAGAAAGAGACTTTTATGCTTCCTGGAAATTTTTTGATGCGTGTTGTTCATTTCTGGCGTATAAATATTGAAAGACTTTGAAAGTTTGTATGGGCGAATGTTAGTAAAACGGAAGTTTATCTTCTCAGTAGATTCGTGGAGTATAAAGCATTGAATAAACTGAAGAATTTCTAGAGTTCTAGATAAGAAATTTACGTTTCCCAGCATATTGTCTTCTACATTAGCGGCTAATTAGAAAGGATGTGAAGGGAGACTTTATGAATTGTTTGCGTACGAAACTTCTCAAGCAGTCTTGTTCAAGCAAAGCATTCTTAATGATGTTCAAACAAAAGTCATATCTATGATATATATTTTTTAAAGAAGTATCAGAAGTGTATTTTAGAATCTGCTATACTTGAAAGGGAAGTAATATTCATGGCATGAATATTTGTGATCCGAATAGAATTTTGAATTGAGAAAAGTTGTGGTTAAGAATTATAGCTCTTTTGTTTGGATATGGTTGGAGATTGTTAATGTTTAGGAGAAATTACCAGGTACATACTTTGCTTTTGTTCATTGATTCGGAGTGCATTTTGCTAGCAGAGTCATCCACCTCTCTACTCTACAATATACACTAATTGTTGTTCAGACGAAATTCCTAGTCTTGTGAGGCCTTCCCCCTTTGTGAAAGACTTCCTATCGGGAGCACTCTATTTTGCGCCCTGTAGACAAATTTTAAAAGCATTATTATGAAATTTCTTGCTCTTTTCTTGGGTAACCAAACAAGTACAAATATAGATCTGGAAAAGACTATAATTTCCTCTGGCTGTGAGCTGTGAACACTTAAGCGAAATGTGCGTCAGCTTTTTCTTTATATCAAAAATTAATTACAACTCCCCCTCACATAAGAGAGCTCTGTATGTTTTCTAGAAAATATGAAGGCCGAAATCTGCCATCTCGTTCCGGTAACTTCTATCTATTCCATAAGTACACAATGCATCTTTTAGGAAGGTAATTAATAAATAATCACAAACATAAAACAGTTAAGAGCAAAATTTTTACAATTAATAGAAATTTCAATCAATAAGATATTTTTGGTATCCTGGAGAAAAAATATTGGAAAGTAATAAGAAAACGATTGAAAGGATTATCTTCAAGCTTCCCACGAAAAGAGTTAGCATATGAAATCGTAAAGTAACATAAAATTGGAACTAAATTAGTTTTAAAATTACTTCGAAATGAAACAAGCCCGGATAAAAGGATTTAATGGAGTGTATACATTCCTATAGGACACACAAATCCCCATGCTCTATCTTAATATGATGGACTTTTATTTTAGGGAGCTCCGATTCTTTTAA
Source organism: Dasypogon diadema (assembly GCA_006980735.1). Lineage (NCBI taxonomy): Eukaryota > Metazoa > Arthropoda > Insecta > Diptera > Asilidae > Dasypogon > Dasypogon diadema. The sequence goes on from QYTT01083559.1 coordinate 8,151, forward strand.
CACCGATCCAATGGCATTTTTCCTACAGGTTCAATTCCAAACCCTCTCAATTTCATTACACACGTACACGATAAACTTTGATAACCTTGTCAATTGCACTTAAGCTGTGTAATCTATCAAACACCTAAATATCTAACTAACTTCCTAAAATCACTCAGGAGTTTTTATTAGCCCAAGTATCAAGAAGGTAACTCCTTTAAGAAATGACTTGTACAACATCTTCTTTCACGGTATCTACAACCTGAAGGAAATAAAAAAATTCCCGAGGAGAATAAACTCCCAAAGCCATAAGTTTATGTGATGGGAGGACCCCGTCTATAGAAAGCCCTTTCAAAGTAAAGTGCAACCACCTCTAAAGTAATTACCGACCATAAAGTGACTTATAGCTTGTGCAGCGTGGACGTGGAGCCATCTCAAGTGTTTTAAATAAGCTGTCACAAGCTTCATGAAGCAACTATAACATTCCAGGTCTGAACTTGTCAATCCTTTCATTTTGCTCACTCTGGATTCCCGTGGTAAGCTGAAAAGCTATAAAAAGCTGGCAACCATCAGGGTTTGAGTTATTGAATCAATTTCAACTCATATCACCCATAAAGTTTACCCTGTTCACGATGCAGGCCAGGTGAGTCTTGTTTTCTTTTTCTCTTGAAGATGGAACATACTACCGTACCGTGGGAAGGGATGAATTGCACCCACAGCAAAAGAATAGGATGATAGGCAAAAGTTGCCTGAAAAACAACATGACTTTCTGTAGAAAAAGGTTCAAAGTTCCCCAGTGGGCGAAAATGATTTCACCTTTGCAATGAAGTTGTACTTGGAGGTGAACGATTGGAGCCAGTCCAACGGAATTAAAAATCAATGGATTTTCTTGAACTGGTCTTGCATTGTGCACTTAAAATTCGTTTGAATGGCTTCTACCACTCTGGCACACAGTGGTTTATTTTAATTTTCTGTTATTTCCGGGAAGACATTTTATTGTTGGCTTTCAGAGGTTGAAAGCTGTTCAAAGGATCTCTCCCGTGCATAGATGACACTGACACAAACATAAAGAACGAAAGGAGATTGCCGTCTTTTATTCAGGCCGAATGAAATTTTTATTGTTGCTGGAAGAGAGAGGCACCCACAGTAAGCAAGATGTAATGCCTGCACGTTCCCAGATAATGCAAATACCGCATTTACTATGTTGGAGAGATGCAACAGCCTTTGGTGCATGGTTCATGCCTTGATTCCTAGGAAACAGTAGTTTATTTTTTCTTTGAGCACAAAGATGGGTTATTTGCTCTTTATTGATTATTCATGATGAAATGAGGAGCTCGAGATGCTGGAGCTCCTCTTCTTCATAAGTCTGAGATAAAATTTATTTCCTCATGTGAATACAAAACATTATGAGAGTACTTTTATTTGAAATTGCTTGATAAAGTAGAAGGGAGAGCTATAACTATGTGCGGTGATTCCATTATTCTTGCTGCGGTAGCTCTGGGAATTGGTAATAAATTCACTTCGAAGGAATCTAACTCTTGCACAAGATGTATAAGGTATCTGGTGGCAAGCAGAGAAGTGGTTTTCGTGCATTTCAAATCCAAGTAGTACTATAAGTAGATAAAGAAGTTTGCTATTCCCTGAATGCGATCATTGCATAAGACAGTGACAAGTTCTTTGCTTGAACTGTATTCTAAACATAACAAACTTGAAAATGTAGCTTCTAACTTGATAAAGGTAGGGTAAGAAGGTTATTCCAGTTTTTAAAACTCGAAATGAAAGAATAATGAAGGTAGGTTACGATTGCACCCTGATTATTATGACTTTAGTCAAGGTTTTACTAATTGTGATCTTCACATAGACATTACTTAAATCATGGCCAGCCAAGACATAGGTGGCATGGATTTAAGTGAGAGGGGGAAGGGAATTTGAGTCCTCTACTCTCCAGAAAAATAGGACGGCGGTAGTGCGTAAACGGCCACAAAAAGAAAACGAAAACTCCTGGAGTCATAAAGAAGGAACAGTGCGAAAAAGCAAGGTACCTTCTTGAGAAGCTCAAGAGTAGGAAGTCTTTAAGCTCAACACAACGAGACTGGTCAACGATGTGTTGGACAAGAAATACCCTTATCAATGATCTCTGTCATATCCTCCTATTCGGCGGTGAACATCTGGCTAGAGCCAGGCTAGAGCAAGTTTTGGTGCTGCTAAGAGAAGTAGGTTCAAGAATGAAGAGCATAAAGTCGCGAACAAGCCAAGAAGCGGAGATTCTGCTACTGTTCGTGGCCGTGTCTGCAACGTGGATCCTCTAAAATGGCTTTCTCTGGTAACACTGTTGGAATTACTAATTCTGCACTAGTTGCCAAGCCGGAAGGAGCTAGCAAAAGTCCGATAGTGGAAGTCAAGCTCCAGGAGGTTTTAAAGATTGCAGTTATCGCCAGAGGTAACAAGATTTGAAAGATCTCCATGGGAAGAGAGATTGGGAAATTTTAACCTGACAAATGTCGCAAGTAACCCACAATTTTTGGCATGAAATTTTTATTCTCAAAAAAGTATGGCGCTACTGCGAATCCATAGATAGTACAAGTGAATACGCTAGACTAAGCAAGGTACTATCAAAGGATTCAAGACAGCTCGGTGAGTGGGTTATGGGTTAGGCAGATCTCTAGAGTCAGTAAAAAGAGAAATAGATCGATAACCTATTGTAGTAGCTAACGATATATGGATGAGGCTAAACCACAAGACAGCTGTAGTCAAAAATTTACCCAAGAGAACAGCTTCGTTATCTAGGAGGTGGTGCATAGTCGTGCGTAAACATCACTGTCCTCTTGACAGGACACTGTTTCTTTGGTAGGCATGCGGATCGTATAGGTGTTGGTTCCTCAATGATTTCTGCAGAAGCTGTATAGACGAAGAGGTTTAGAAGGCTAAGTGAGACGGACCCTGTGGTTTCTGAGTGGCCGCTACTCTAACTAAACCTAACCTAACCTAAGACAACTTGAAACACACCTTCATAGAAATTTTAAAGCTATATAGCACTGCTTTGGGAAATTTGTTTTCACATGAAATATCATGGTTCCATAAAATTTATTATGAGCTATATTTGTACAAAGTAAATTTCTACAATAATCTAAAATTAGAATGGAATTAAACACCATTGGGATGTTTAGCTGTCTTCTACTATTTTTCGAAACTGGTCAGTTAAAATAGATAATTTTCGCATTTTAATTAAAGCATTTTATTTTCAACACGATAATTATTTTAAAATAATTTTTCAAGGTGTTCGCATAATTCATTAATAAACTAATTAAACAGACGGTGCGGCGACGAATTTAAGTGAAAATTGTTTTATAGATTTTATTAAATTTTCGTAACGCAAAACTCCCCTCAACTTATCGGAAATATAAAATTAATGCAATAGTATTGAAATAAATTACCTTGGGGTAGCTGTATCTATAGGCACAACAGGTGGGGGTGGTGGGGGTGGTAAGCCAATATGTGCTGGACATCGATATAATCTGTGAATAGATAAATATTTTCAATTAAAAAGTAATTTAAAGCAACTTCAGCAACGTCATCAAATGTAAAATTGAATACGGAAAATGTGGAGATTTCATCCGGTTTTACCCAGTCCGTTCCGTACAGAGCATGGGTCTACTGAATACCAATGCCTGGTGAGTTTCAAATTTACATTTGATGAGTCTAAATCGAATTTTCGTTTGACCTAAACTAGAATTTATGCAGAATTTAGTTACCCAGCAATTTGTTCAGTACTTTGGCTTAAATACTGCTTTGGTGGATATGATCCGACTACGTATGGTCCCCGATGGAAGTCATCGTATTCTGGGCAAATGGGCCTGTAAAATTCATTTACTTCCATTAGAATCAAATTTAATGCCACATATGGGTTGGGACATGCATGCATTACTTTACATAAAATTTCTAAGTTAAAGCGAATGCCTTGAAGTAGCTAACTAACTACCCACTGACTATGGACACTAAAATTGTTATCCATATTAATAATAATTTTTCATTTGCTTACCTTGGACCTTCTAATCGAACAGCCTCTTCGTCGGCTGGCATCCATGTATACCGCTTGGCATCCGCTGTACCGCTGCTTAAAATAGACGTGGGACGTCTTCGAAAATAGGAACTTTCTAAGTCTTCGTCGTATTGTAGTAAGTCGTGTGGATGATATCTGTGCCGGCAGTAAAAACAGAAAGAAAAGAATTCTTTTATCGTAACACGATGGATCTCAGCTGAGGGTGCTATTTATCGCGGCAATTAATTTGTGAATGGCCACTTTCTTCGCAATGGCGAAGCGAACGTCTTCACTTAAAGAGGGTCCATTTTCATGAGCTCCTTGACGGAATTTTAAGGCATTATGGACAGGGTGGGAATCACATGGTGGGTATAAAGTTTTATGCGATTTTTACGATGGTTTATTGTGTTGTTTCCCACTTCTGTTTAATTAAAAGATTAAAAGCATTCTGCCTTCTGTGGAGGCGGAAGGAACGTTATTACCTAAATGGTAATTAAAATTGTTATTTTGTTCGGCAGGGAATTACCTAGGTATACTGAAGGATTTTTAATGGCCCAAAGAACTGGATACTATTCCCGACTGCTTTTGGATAGCATGATTAGGAAAAAAAGCTCATCGAAAATAGATTTATGTACCCGGGGTATCCATTCATTTGAAATTCTGTGGAAAATTAACTTATTGATAAACTGGAGGCATTTTTCCTGGTTAGCTACCAGAGAATTTTCGCGTAATATTTTTTGTGTGAAAGTAAAACAAAATTTCAGCCCTACGGCTGTTTACTTAAGCAATGGTTACAAGAAAAGACACATGGACATGTGGTTTGTAGATGTTTGGTTATGATGCCTAAACAAACTTTCAAAAACTCGACTTTTTTTCTGTTCGGGGTTATTATGTTAAAAATTTCTTGTAAAACTTTGAGGCTGGTTTTTATATACTTTCTAGAGTCTTGGTTATTAAGAATTCGATTTTGGAGATTGTATTTCCCCCCCGCCAATAATAATTAAAATTGAATTCGAATAAACATCAAAGCGGAGCAAAGAAAATATAAAGGAGACTCGGTTTCCACCCACATTTAACCGAGAGCAGAACTTTTTTCTGTGGTAAGACATTGCCATAAGAGTAGAAAATATTTTGTAAAACATAATGTAATGCTGATGTATATGATATCAGGAGAAAATCATTCATCATCTTTGTCATATAGATGTGTTCGTTACCAATTAATTTCATAGCGTGTGCATACGTTTATGAGTCTCGATTCTGCCCTGAAAAGGTTCGTCCTTGCTGGCATCTTATCAACGGATCATAAATTTCTATTTCCATAGGCGTTATGTAATATGAGCAATTCCCGATATCCTAATGAGATGGTAAATTGTTACCTCATAACTGAGTGCTTCAGTTCAACAAATTGACTCCAGAGCTTTTATGGATATAGATTAGGTATCAAAGCTCCTATTATTTAACAGAAATTAATGCTAATGATAATGGGAAATGCAATCAATATTATGCTCCTATGAATTTCAGTTCAAATGCTATCATTTGGAATTTTCGAATTTCAAAACAATTAATTTATTTTGCCGAACCCATGTGACTCATTGAGGTAGTAAGCCTTTTAGAATACGCTACTGAACGTTTAAGTGTGGATTTTTAAAATAAAAATGAAATATACCTATTTTAGTGGAAAAAAAAGTCATAAGATGTAAAGGGACCTAAAGTTCTCCCATTATAGTGAATTTTTTGACTGAACTAAAAAAGACGATACGCAAAAATGAGGCGATTTGACTTCATCAAAAAGAGCCCCAAAGCACTTGAGTAAGGTAATGCATGATGAATTTGTCATAAAGAAAAATAATAATAATATCAAAGTACATTCGTGGTATCTACACCCAAATCTACTGAGCGTCCCTTTTACCTGAGTCTTGTGTGTCTCTTTTACTGTGAGTCTATGAAACAACTTGCGTTCGGTTCTTACTGACGACGAGGCTTTCAGCATTGCTCAAGGAGTTTTACAAAGGCCAAAATAAACTTTAATAAAATTCAAGGCTTATGTTGTAACAGACGGCGCGATCGTCATGACCTCTTGCTTGGTATACGTTGAGCTAATACTAGTCTACTAGCAAGAGTTTGTCACATCCTAGCCATGTTGAACTGGAGAAAATCTGTGGTGCTCTAAATTCTTGGAAAAGTCGAATGTTTCACCTTTCCTTGAAATGAAAGGCAGTTGTGATCAATGAGCTGATAACCTTCTTCAGCATCCACTTTTTAAAATATAAGAGTCTCATCAATCTTCTACTCTCAATTATTACCTAAAATAATTGATATCATATTTTTGTGTGAATGGCAGCTTCCTTCCACTTCAAATACTTCCTAGAAGGAGCCTCTAAAAACATGAACGAGCAAAGGTAACTACATACTTCTTCTTAAAAAACATTATATATTCAAAATTTATACCTTGTGCCTCATAAAGAAATTTCCAGAATAAATAAAATCTTAAGGGGCGTTAATATTCATAAACGACGTGTGGCGCATAGCGGTGTTAATAATCTCCTTAATGAGCTCTTTTCGTTTAATAATTCAAAGTAATCAATTTGTCTATTTAACTATACAAAACTGGTCTGTGGGGAATAATTTTACGAACGACATTTCATCAATCGATTCCAAAGCTTTTCCAAATGGACCTACTGCTTCATTTCAAAAATTCTCATTGCATTTCTGTAGCCAGAAACTATCTTAGTAGGTATCTATAATCCACTAGGGATTTGTTATACGAACACATTCAAAAGAATTTGCCACGTACCATTTCAATTTTTCAAATAGTTACAAATTTTCCACAAAGGTGGAAAACCTGTCAGAGTACACAGAAATTCATTTCACACTGACGCCAGTGGTTTATGCATTGCTCGAGTGATTATCAAAGTGAATTGCGTAAAATGTTCGTCACGAATAACAACAATTAAATTTTACAAATTTTCCATGAATATTTATCTTGTCAATTTGTAATTGAAGGTAATTGATGATTGTAGATCACATTTGCTTCTGTATAACATTCGGGTAAATGTATTTCCATAGAACTGGTGAAAACTCATGAATATGAAATGATGGCAATCCGTATGCAATAACTTTTGCGGTTTGATGAATTTGCCACAAAAATTTATGCTACACTGGTACTCTGTGTCCTGGAAATTTCCATTTTTATTTATGTACAACTGTTATGTAATAAATTTAATACATTATGCAGTAAAAGCTTGCTTTGTGGACGAAAATTCGAATTAAGTATTCGTAAAGTGATATGACTTTACAGTGATGCTTCTTTAATAGGGTTAACGAGGATTTTATAGTTAATTTCATTATGGCTCTGTGTGAAATAAAGTGACTGGGTCTGTATGGTCAATCCGAAAATTATGGGAACGACATGAAAGCGGGGACGTTAGGACTAATAACTCTTTGATTAGAGGGAAGTATATTTGTATTTGCGATCCTAAATAAAGTAAATAAAAAATAAGCTTACAAAAATAGATCACGACTTTAATATAAAAAATGATAGGAATATGTATAATGCTTGATGCTGATACATTATCTTCGTTTGATAAACTGCCTGGGATCTCTCTCCTCTCAAATCGACCTTGCGGCTGTGAGCTATTTCTCAATGTTGGAACATTGGCGCTCTTCTACTACAATTGCGGCCGGAAGGTAGGCATATCTAACAATTTTGTGAATTTGGAGCAGAATTGTCCCACTCTCATTGCTGATGTGCTCCAAGACAATACGACTGCAGTTTAGGTCTACTATCAGCACTTTGAATTTGTACTATTAATTCCGGACCACCCTGTATATGTTAACTACATGGTTTTTACAATATATTTGGAAAATTGCTAAGGTTATTCTTGTTAGTAAGAAGAGTACGGCATAACAATGTATAATATACCAAAAATATTCTGCCACTTTTGTCGAAAGTTTTTAAGACGATTGTTGTAAATCACTACTTTTGTGAACAAGTGCCAGTTAAATTGTCATCTATAGAAAGGATATTCCCCGGAGGGAATGAACATTAAGAGGTCGAGTGAAGGTATCTGTGCGCATTCTGCTTAAATAATTCCGGTCTATATTCGACAGAAAAAACAGAATATGGTAGTCTGTTCCACATTCGAAGGATCCTCTAAACTTCCCTAACCTCGATGTCTGTTGCTATTTTATGCACTTTTTTATTTTTATTTTTTGCTTACGGTGATGACAAGCCTTAGCAGGAAGGAAATGGGAATATGGAAGAAGAGGTGTTATAGGTTATTTGTCCTTGGGGCAGCGCGTGATAGTCATTTGCCGTCTCAATATCCGTCAGATACAGCTTTGAAGGGCACAAAGCTGCCTATGACCATCTCACTCCACCTAAGAACAACAACCTTTGGGCAGCATCCCGGAATTATATCGTGGCCAGGCGATTACGCAGGGGCCAAGATATCTTCCAAACATAGTTTCCTGGAAAGTGGAAGTGGTGGAATCCTGCTCATCTCACCCCAATTTCTTCGCTATTTTATCCGTTATATCTCGAACAAGTCAAACTTTGGAGACCGGGTCATGAATATCAACAACTCTACTTCACACTTTAGTTTTTCAGTATCACTCGAGGGCCTCTGCAACATTTCGTCCAGCACTAAAGGTTTAAAAGTCTAGATTTGCCTAGATTTTCTTACAACAAAATTCATCTTCGTGATGAGACATCTGATTTAGTTCGTATTCTATCCTTTTGCGTCATATAAATATACAAGTGATAAATTTCCCCATTGAGTACAATTTCCATAAATGGGTGGGAACGTTGTAGAATTATTTGAATAGTATCCAGCGGATAGACAATCAGATTAATAAATCACTAAAACTTTATCACTATTGATAAATTTAGATTTTCGATCCTATGTCGACTATTATGAACTTTTTTATTTCCTTGTTTTCTAATGTTTTAAAGGAATCTCTTATTAAATAAATTTTCGTCTTACAAAAAAACAATTTTAATTGTTCGCAGCTATTGAAATCCTGACGATTTCAATGGAAACCAAATAATCTTAGGACGTGTAAAAGCAATTCCCATCGAATTTTCTTAATTTTCCACTAATTTAGAAAAGGAGATAGAAAAGAAAACCCTCTCAAGAGGACCAAACTGATTGAATAAAATGCTGTTCAATAACTCAATTTGTAAACCCAATAGCCGCCATAATCAATCGCATCCGGGACATTTCCTGTCTCCCATTAATCAAAACCTTGCCAAATTGATGTAATTTACCTTATCATAACAAAAATGTATCCATCGATGTAGCAAAGTTTATGCGGATAAGAACACTCTTTCCAAGTCGATTTTCCACTCTATCAAAAGAACAGACGCACACACATACACATACACAAGAACGAATATTGGGATCACATCCAGAGGAACAGGACTCACATACACACAAACGTACACACATCCAATTCAAGCAATATAGAGATAGTTCTTTGCTGTTTCATCTAACACCCAGTAGAAAATGGAAAAACAGTAAGACAGAAAGAAAGAAAGTATACATTTGATCAGAGTAGCACTCACCGGAAAATTCTTATGACAGATGGCATGGAATTTTTCGGGAATACCTTCTGGAGGAAATCGGTGGAGATGAGGTGATTAAAGCGTTTCTGACATAACATACAGACAGACACACACAGACAAAGTATATGGCTTGTTACAGTTACCTACGATGTGTTTCAAGTCATGTACCTGGGATACTTGTAGAATGGGGCATAATCCGCGATGTTCTCATCTGAGGGGGCTCTCCTGCCGACACATACGCCAAGGAAGGACTGTGGAGCACCTCGACCCGACCAACAGCCAAAAAATCTTTCACGTCTCGGCCTCTCAATCGAACTGAGCTGTCTGTCTGTCAGACAATACTGTAAGAAAATTAGAGAAAAATTTCATATATGAAAAAGATACACACGGCATAGAGCAGGGAATATTAAAAAGGTATCTCAAGATAAAAGACTGCTGTATAGCAGTTACATACCAGGTGAGGAGAGTGCTTTAAAAAATTAATGGAAGATTGTATGGGGAGGGTTTCACGCAGGATGTGCGGCAGTTTTGTACATGAAAAGCGATGGGTGGGCGGATGGAGACGGAGTATTTGGGAATGATAAATGGACTTTTCCTGAAAATGTATCTAGGTCGACCCTTACCTGTTCACGTATATCACCCTTGGAGTACACTGATGTCTTTGGATACAGGCCACTAGCTTGAGGCCTGGTTTTCCTTCGGCCCATATTCTCATCTTCTGAATCGTAGCATCTGACTGGTGTGTGAATGCTATTAGTCTGCAATGGAAATAAAATTGCCCTTACTCTGACTAATTGGTAATGGACTGTAAGCCATAAGGTGTCTGGTGCAAGTGCTAAGCAGATAACTTATGATAAAACTTTAATCAAGTGGATATGAGATTCTCGTCCAGATTGCTTAGTATGCAGAGGACTAAGTGCCTCTAATTAAGTGGGCACCTGAACATCTTCTGATGCGTTGCTTCCTTCAAAGTTTCTGATTTTAACACTAAATCCTTAGCCCGACTTTAATACTGATACGTACCTTGGCCGATACTTCAATGTTCCCTAGTGAGATTGCATGCTGGAGTCCTGAAAGTAATTAGAAAAGAAGAAAGCATTAAGAAGTCGTGCTGCACTGAAATTTCAGAGTTTCGAAAATGTTTTGAAAGAATTTCCCTGAAATATATTTTTTTGCGGCGAATTGATAAAATTTTCTTTTGTTATAAAACGAGTTCAGATGATGAAGTCAAGAAATTTCTTTTACACTTTATTTGTCTTCATTTCGGTGACAAAATCCCTTCTTGGTGATGGCGCCTTAAGCATCTTTGACGGAGTATTGTTAGCGTCTACTCCTCACTCAGGGGGCACTAAACCCTTAACGAATTTAGTGTAAATGGTGAAGCGGTTAAACAGGGCGCCTCGTCAACGATAATTGAAAGTAATGAGATTGAGGGTCCTCGTTAATTAAGGGTTAACGCTGGAAGCAACATAATACAACTAGCTTTAGTCGTAATTGCTGTCGACGTAATGAGTGTGCGGAGTTAACACTTTAATTTCTGCAAAATGTATGCTTTGTAGCAAATGCTGAAATAATTTACTTAGAAATTGGGTTTGAGGGATGAACGAATATCCTGAAGGATATTGAGGATTCAGCACTACTTGGCAGGTTCAAAAGCCTTAGGAAATCCTCTTCAACAATGAGAGTATGAATGAGTGTATTTCAAAACAGAAATAGAGATGTGGAAATGATTTTTAATTATATAATTTAATTTTGAATTCAATTCTTGGGAATTTTACAATGTGGGTACATCTTGTAGAAAGTTATGGGAGCAAAAGCAGAGAGCAAAAAACGTTGATTAATGTGAAATTAAAGTTAATGGATGTTATAAAGTTCAGGACTTCATGAACAGAAGTTTTTTTTCCATTTTCTTACAGGAGGGCTGGCCTAAACATCGGCCATCCAGAGTTTAACGAAGCATAGAACTGGATAAAATTTTCGGAGTATTTCAAGTATTTTGCTTAATACATTTGTTGCCACGTGTACCGTTTTCGGTACACGTTTCTCTTACATCTAGAACTTGAACGCATATGCCAGAGTTACTCTCAGAGATTAAATTCTGGCAGTAAACGTGTTTTTTCATTAAGTGCATTTAAATTACTTACAATTTTCCCTACTTTCCTTCATAAACAAATTAAGGCGTCAGCATTAAAATTTAATATATACAATTCCTATTTTTACCAAATTTGGAAATTTAAACTATTTAAAGTTTTCAAATTTTTTAGAAACACAATTTCAAAGTTTCCACTTGTTAAAATTTCAGAAATCCAACAACTTTATAAAAGATTGCAATCTGATCTTGACAAAATATTATAAAAAAATTTTAAGGCTCAAAGTTGTCATCAGCAAAACAAAAGAAAATCTGCAAAATTTTAATACATTGCGATTTCGATCACAAAACATGCGTAAGACGATTTCAATTGACGACAAAATCGCAATATATGCACTCACGGGCTCTGTTTATCTTAAGAAGTTAAGGATTTTAGATTAATAAAAGCTTTTATCTTCACTGTCCAGACGTGCAAGATACTCCTGAACTTCACTGATTTGTTATCTTGAGAAGTGGACAAAAAATGTGGGAAAAATGTTGTCAGATTTAATTAACAAAAGTACCTACATTCGCACTACTTCAGTTACGTATATATTCCTGCTTTAGAAAGGTTTCAAGCATTCTTGGAAAGCTTGTCGACGTGCCCAAAGGACTTCTAAGGTTTGCACCTTTAGTGAATAATATTAAGACGACATTTAACTTATCATTGATACTTTCAGAAAAATGAAACCTTACTTTGCTCTACTTCTAACAACGTCAGTTTTGGCCATTGCTATTGCTGCACCACTTTCCGAAGAAATCACTGATGTTTCATCCGAAGTAGAGGACGCAGAGACTGACGTTGGATTTTTAAAATTTGAAGACTTGGAAATTTTGGACTTAAGTGAAGATGAAATTGAGAACTACTTCAGTATTGTTTCGGGTATCAAAAAAGGTTTAAAAGGTGTAAAGGGCATAGCGCACAAAGGAGGTAAGGCTGTAAAAGGAGCAGTGCAAAAAGGATCTCATTCTGCAAAAGGAGCTATTAAGAAAGGAGCTGAAGCAGCAAAGGGTGCTATTAAAAAGGGCGCACGTGCAGTTGGTAAGGGTATTCAAGCTGTACGAAGCAAGGTTGTCTCTTTGTACAAAAAGGTCTGCATGAAAAACAAGAAGAAGGATGTGTGCAAAAGATGGGCGAAGAAAAATATAACAAAGGAAAATGTTGAAAAAGTTTGGAATGAAGTGAAACCTTTAGTTAAGGCATATTGTAAAGTATCTGTTGATGCACTTTGCACAGCTGTTAAGATTTTCCTTTAAAATAATTTTGTCTTTTAATAAAAAATGTAAAATGATAATTTGTTTTCAATTTATACACAAGAACTGCCTATACAAAACTCGGTCTATAAACACCTATAAACATATAGGTGTAACCATTGTCATTACAAACATCCAACTCTGGATCGGCGATTGTTGGATACAATCGAGAAGAGACTTGTAAGATTTCCTCGAAGCACGGATGTGGCGAAATACACTGAGAGAAAAGATGAAGAAGGTATGTAAGATAATACGGTCTCCAAAGTTTAACTTGCTCGAGATAGGTCGGAGAAAATGGCGGAGACATTGGAGAAGATAAACAGGATTTTAATAGAGGCGGATTTTCTAGGAAGCTATGTCCTGAAGGGTTCTTGGACCATGCGTAATCGTATGGCCACGAGATTAGATTGGGATGCGGCGGAAACGATGATGTTTGCCTCTAGAGCAGTGAAGAAAGCCATAAGCAGATTCGCTCATTTAAAATTCCTGGGCCTGAACAGAATATAGCTTGCCTAACTACAGTCTGGCAAAGAGGTCATTGTATGATGGAAATCAATATTATCAGTGAAAGAAATGGCATTATGCGCTTTTATGGATGTGAAAGTAGCTTTTAACAAAGAAGTAAATAGTACTCAACAGTAAAATGGCGAATAGCAATTAAAATATAAAAGTTAATAACGGATGACCATAGGGGAAAGTTCTCTCATCATTGCTTTATTTTTTTGCTGCAATCACAGACAAGTTTTAAATTTCCGGAATGGATGTTCAAGGATATATCAAAACTTTGGTTATTTGTGTTAGAAATTAGAAGTTATCCAAGGAACTCTAAGCACACTTAAAGGAGTCTAAAGGACACCTTGATGACAGAACTCTCCAATACAGTCTAAAATCTTTAAAAATAATAGACACCACGTGGTGGTTAATGTTACAAATTGTAAGATGGTTCTATACTGCAGTTTCTGGTGTTATGGTTAAAATTACGAGTAATAGGAACAAAGGCACATATTAGGCTTTCTTATTTTGGAATTACAGGATCGCTTAATTATCTAGGCAGTAAAAAATTTAGGCCCAGCGTTCCAATAGGACAATCCTTAACACTAATCTCCAATGAATATAAAAAAACAAGCCCATGATGTGGTGCCAGTCTTGTGACAAGTCATATTACTGCAAAAGGGGACTGTGGACCTCTACGTGTAGAAGCTAAAACTCAGGCCTAGTTTATCGAAGGTTTTGTACTCTCGGGCAGTCAGGCAATACTCAATATCTTCAAAAAAATGGTCAGCTGAAATCATGTCATTTTATTATTGCTTCCTGGATAAAAACGAACCGAGGGTACCGAAGATGGATAAAAGCCTGGCATAAGACAAGGAAATTGGTAAGCGTTTCATTTTTAGAAGATCTGAAATGGTAGGCAAACCTTATATTTGGTGAACTTACAATAAATCTTAAATACTTGGTCCTTTTTTACTACATACATCTTCGTCTTAGGACACATTGGAGTAGGTAAAATATAAAATTCGATAGTAATAATCTATACCTTAGATTACTATTATCTGATTTTATTTGCTACTTCCTTCTTTAAAAAATGCAGATTTCTATTAAAATACTTTACATAGAGTATCATTCTATATTCGATCAATATTATATTAGTGTCCTCGTCTCTGACAACAGCTAAACGATTTAAAGTCCCCAGTGCATTTAATACTCTCCTTAAATAAATTTAAATGCTACTAAGGAGATATACTTCCCAGCCAAGAAGCACTTAAGAAAATTTAATACAATTTATAAGATAAACACGCAA
>QYTT01083559.1:22937-45310 GCA_006980735.1 Dasypogon diadema
AAGGTTTCAAGCATTCTTGGAAAGCTTGTCGACGTGCCCAAAGGACTTCTAAGGTTTGCACCTTTAGTGAATAATATTAACATGACATTTAACTTATCATTGATACTTTCAGAAAAATGAAACCTTACTTTGCTCTACTTCTAACAGCGTCAGTTTTGGCCATTGCTATTGCTGCACCACTTTCCGAAGAAATCACTGATGTTTCATCCGAAGTAGAGGACCCAGAGACAGACGTTGGATTTTTAAAATTTGAAGACTTGGAAATTTTGGACTTAGGTGAAGATGAAATTGAGAACTACTTTAGTATTGTTTCGGGTATCAAAAAAGGTTTAAAAGGTGTAAAGGGCATAGCGCACAAAGGAGGTAAGGCTGTAAAAGGAGCAGTGCAAAAAGGATCTCATTCTGCAAAAGGAGCTATTAAGAAAGGAGCTGCAGCAGCAAAGGGTGCTATTAAAAAGGGCGCACATGCAGTTGGTAAGGGTATTCAAGCTGTGCGAAGCAAGGTTGTCTCTTTGTACAAAAAGGTTTGCATGAAAAACAAGAAGAACGATGTGTGCAAAAGATGGGCGAAGAAAAATATAACAAAGGAAAATGTTGAAAAAGTTTGGAATGAAGTGAAACCTTTAGTTAAGGCATATTGTAAAATATCTGTTGATGCACTTTGCACAGCTGTTAAAATTTTCCTTTAAAATAATTTTGTCTTTTAATAAAAAAAAATGTAAAATGATAATTTGTTGAAATCATGTCATTTTATTATTGCCTCCTGGATATAAACGAACCGAGAGTACCGAAGATGGATAAAAGCCTGGCATAAGACAAGAAAATTGGTAAGCGTTTCATTTTTAGAAGATTTGAAATGGTAGGCAAACCTTATATTTGTGAACTTACAATAAATCTTATATACCTGGTCCTTTTTTACTACATACATCTTCGTCTTAGGACACATTGGAGTAGGTAAAATATAAAATCCGATGATTTTATTTGCTACTTCCTTCTTTAAAAAATGCAGATTTCTATTAAAATACTTTACATAGAGTATCATTCTATATTCGATCAATATCATATTAGTGTCTTCGTCTCTGACAACAGCTAAACGATTTAAAGTCCCCAGTGCATTTAATACTCTCCTTAAATAAATTTAAATGCTACTAAGGAGATATACTTCCCAGCCAAGAAGCACTTAAGAAAATTTAATACAATTTATAAGATAAACACGCAAGAAAGCAATTGAATTCTCAGGAAAGCTACTAAATCTTTAAATTTACGGTTACCATAGGAGAAAACTCCAGGGAAAACAAGAATAATGTTTATTTTCAAAGATTTTCTCTGCTTTATCACAAGAAAGTGTACATGAACTCTTCCTGGGGTTTTGTTTATTGTTTGCCTAGGGTTCTCAGTGAAAAACTTCAATTTTCACAGGCTCTCTGGCACGTAAACTTATAATAGAAATTCACTGGTTTTCTTTCGGGTAAACAGAAGTGTCACCTTTTTTTACACTTTTCATTTCCTAGATATTTGTGAATTTTAATTTCTTTTTTTTCAGTTGCTTTTTATTGTTAAAAAAAAAATCGATCACACTCAGAACGTCTTGATACGAATTCTTCAATTATTTTCCTCAATTTCCTGGACTTGATGGTTCACCTTTATTTACAAAATTTCACCCATTCCATTTACATACTTCCTAGGGTTGTCGTGGTATACAAAAAGAAAAATATTATCGGGGTGAGATCTATGCATATATCTCACTGCTCCAAAAAAATAGGAATTTTGTTAGTAAGACCAAGAGGTAATGAACCCTTTCGGAAATGTCCGTTTTATCAAAGGCATTATCTTTTGTCAGACCTATGAAAAATGGAAATTATTAAAAAGACTTGAGGAAAAAAATTTCCCTTTTCAAATGAAAAATGCGAAAAGTTGCAAATTTTATGGGAAAGTAAATTGTCGTGAATCAATCTCTGAGGAAATTGATGCTATCGTCATGAAAATGTAAGAAATATTCTCAGTTTTCGGAGCTACTGGAGCGTAAATATTTTTCTCTCAGATTTACCTTCTAAAAAAAGGGGCAAATGTAGAGGTACGGGATTGAAATTCTTAATATTACTAAAGATATAAAACGAAAGGATAAGATTTTTAGATGCATTCGCCCAGATAATGTGAAAGGGTATGGGTTTACATTGTTATGATTATATGGTCATTAGGACGGATTACTACTAGAGAAGTATAAGGATATTTTCTGAACAGATCGAGAAGAGGTAGATGAATTTATTTTATTACGTATCATTAGACCTTTCACTAAAATCCTCATTTCTTTAAAGGAGACCTTTTATGATATTGCTTACTACTGAAATCCTCATTGTAACTTTAAGAAGGATTTAATTTATTCATGACTGGAAAATTTCTGAAACTATTACATCTTTGATGGAAACTGACAAAATGGTACTCTCTTTTAATTAGTGGTAGTAGAGATCAGAATTGTAACATTTGGCAGAGGATTCAAGGTACTCCCCAGGCTGGGACCAAGAAGCCTAGGAAAATGGATATTCATAGCCAAAGCTGTAGGAAGGACGCTAAGGTTTAATACGTCCAAATACTTACAAACTGCATCAGACCCATGGTCAATGGATACACACGAAACCCTAGCTTCCCTCTGCAGTACAGACCAATGACGGGTTTAGTCAGACATTAAATGAATTCAGATAAACGTAGATGTGCGGTAGATATAGCGATTTGTTTGAAAGGTTTTTAGTCACTCTTTGAATTAAATCAGTCATTCAATAGGCCAGACACAAACCATGTTAAAATGCTTGGGAAATTTCTTTTCTTAAAAGTCCTACAAAAAGAAACTATGTTTTCTTATCAGATAAATCAAATATTTTCGATTCTTTGAGTCAAAATCAGAAACTGCAGATCACCGAAAATCATACAAATAGTATCCATAAAGGATCAAAGAAAGCAGAACAGGGAACACTCAGGTTTATCAGATTTTTAGAAACCGGGCCATCCTTTGTTTAAGGTTAAGTGCAAGGATCTGGAAGTCCTCAGCCGCTTCTATGAAGATAAGGGATCCAAACAATTCTAGACTCAACTTCTTGCTGTCCAGCAGCGCGGATCCTCATCTGAACATCAAAGTGATCAAGCAATTTTAGTTGGAAGAATACCGATTTTCCATTATTATAAATACTACAGTGATAAAAATTCTTAATATTATTTTTTACATTCTTTTCGAGCAAAAACATAATAATATAATTTTTAGGTTAATTTTCCAACTACTTTTACTTGTTGTCCTAGTTGTAAAGTCGTTTAACTACTAGATCTTAGATCAATTAAGATCCTGGCTAGCAACAAGGACTGAAAGAGTTTACAATAGTGAACCAAAATAATCACATAGACTGATAGTGTATTAGATGTCTATATCTTTACAAAACTAATAAAATAATACAAGAAAAACAAGTTCAAATTTAGTTTTTAACGAAATCTAGTGTAAAAGGACAACAGAGTTCAATAGATTAATTAATGGGATGAGAATAGTAAAATATTTCAATTTTATAGTTTCAGGGTAAATCTCAGATCTATATTAAAAATATCTTCGCAGGGAAAAGTACAATAGTTGCTGACTTATAATATTTTGTGGTTTAATTTCTTCCTCCTGTAAAACCGCAGTTTTTGTACTCTACTAGTTCTTTCCCTATACCCTTTTCAAATTTAAAACATTTGATGATGTCCAAATTAGTATTGAATATTATCTAGACCTTAAGGAAGTCGAATTTACAAAAGCAGTATTAATAACTTGGTTTCTAGAACTGGTTGTGGTATTACTTTAAAATTCATTTATAAAAACCACAGGAATTTTGAAATGGCTTAATCAATTGAAAAGCTCCAAAAGTTATGTACCCAAAGTAGCATGTATAGAATTTATACCATATTGCAATAGTGATTTAATAAATTTATTATTTCAGTGATAATATCATCATAAAGTGGTAGATCTGTTTAAAAGAAATCTAGTAGCGACGAGATAAGCTTTAATATTTTCTCGATAATACTCTTTAATCTGGGCTGTGATTTCATTCTAGAATTTTTTTGGCCTTTTTGTAAAGAGAATCAACCTTTTCCTTTAGTTTGTTAAAAATTTTGCCAAAATCAATTTTGATTGTAAGTTCTTCAATATCTTCCGCCCGTTGATCCGACGGCGTTGAATCCTGCAGTTCTTCGAATGATTCAATATCTGAAATTTCTACAGCTTGATGTTCCTTTTTGGTTTCGGATTCCTGACTAGGGATGGCTAATACCGCAACCACAGTGATGAGAAGAAAAGTATATAAAGTCTTCATTTTTCTATAAGAAATGTGTATTGCAGATCTTAGGGAATTTGACTATTAACACAAAACGAACTTACTAAATTTTTGGAGACTGCTAACTGCAAGAACGAAAGTACACAATTGATGCTTAGAACAACGTATACTCAGGTAATTTATAGTAGATTTATTAACACCTGAAGTTCAACGCTGGTTGCATTTTTTCAAGCATGGTAGATAAGAAGGCAATCAAACTGTAATTTTCCCTAAAACAATATATCAAGTCGTCTTGTTCAAGATAAGTAAATCATGGTAGTAATTATTTTGTTTTTACTTAGTGCGAGTTTTTGAGAAAAAAAACTATGATATTCCGGTGCTTTTACTTTTATCTATTCAGGCTGATAGAAGCAAGAGGTCTCTATATTCAGAAGTCTTCTGTAGATTTTCAGAAAGATGGCTCGAAATTTGGATTTTATTTTCGAATTATTCCAGCTAATAATTTTATGATGGATTCCCATTATCCCATTATCAAATATAGAGAAAATATTTTGATTCATATAATAGCAACAATAACATCTGTAAACTAGATATTCATTTTAATCACAGTTATCAGACTTAAAATCACAATAATAAATACCTAATAAAAAAAGTAGTCTAACATTGTGTTAACCTCTTCAGAAGAACAATGGCATTCCAAGATTTTATCGCTTGATAGGAATCTTTGCTTTTCTATACATAATCAATGGATGTCAATAATAAAATTTGTTTCCTGTTGTTGAAGTTTCATCAGTAAGTCGACAAGGTCTGAGTAATTTTATTGAAGAACACTAAAATTAAGTTAGATTTCTTTTATGTTTTTGTAATTTAAGCTATTAAAAAGGTTAGGATTAGATGTGACTAAGTACTTCTTGGTATTAAAAAGCAACGTTGTCATATTTCAAGGTTATTATATAACTAATTTACTGTAGAACTTTATTTTGATATTCAATTGACGCTGGCATTCCCATACCAGAAATTTTGGTGCCATTGAATTTGCTGGGAAAATGAGGTAATCATGTTGGCTCTTCCTAATCATACCAATAACCATCTTCAGCCTCTGGACGTAGCGCTCTTCGAACCACTCTCTTATTGAAACCTGAATGGCTTTTACTCGATGTTTTTTATCAACTTTTCTAAATACAACGAAATAAAATATTAAATTTCCGGTTTTTTGATGTCCAAATAAAAGACCTTTACTTTGAATTAAAACGTGGTTGAAAGCCAAAATTATCGAAGACCGGTTGGTTAAACATCCTTTTCGATAGGTGGTTTTTTTGGGATTGACTTGCTGAACTTTAAAAAACCTAATTATCCTATTAGAAGATCCGGGCCTCAGAAGAAGGGTTAGATTGTTAGAAGAAAAAAAAATGGTTGATTTAATTACAGTTCCTTCAAGTTTACTTCTATCTCTGAAAAAAACACTTCAAGAATGAATCATAAAACGTTGAAATACGCTAAGATGACCTGAGCAAATGTTTGCAGGTGCGTAACTAGGTTTGTTTGATAATGCAGTACTTAGCAATGAAGCGGAAATGGTTTAATTGATGAAAATTACAAAAGGCAGAGATCTATGCACTCGTGCCACGTTCATTTCATTAGGCTGATAAAAAAAACGATTAAATTGAATTCCTGAGGTTTCCAAGGCGCACGTCTACAGATTTTCTCTTCTATGGGTTTAGGTTCAATATTTTCACAGGTCGCAACAATTTATTTGGTTGCCAGTGGTTGAAGTAATTCTACTGCCAAGAATTGTACTTCCGCATCCACTGGGATGTCGTAGAGTAAAAATATCATGCTAAAAATTTGCAACATTTGTCAGGTTAAAATTTCCCAAATTCCTATTCTCTAATTTCCCTCCGCCTAAGCTATGCTGTGTACATGTCCCCAGAGCTTAGGTAATACCTTTAAAAAATATGTTTTATTTGCACTACAAGTTTTTACATACTTACCCCATATTTTTGAAACCTGTGAAAAGGATTATACATATGCATTTCTCCTTTCCGAATATCAATTCTTTCTTTAAGTCATTTTTATCACCTGAAAGCTCATTAGAAATACGAATTTTGCATGCAAGTAAGGAAGCAGTTCAATATATGGGCTATTGCTATAAACTGAGAATTTTTATTGGAACATGACTTCCTTTATTATTCGTGTACCAGTGTATTCCAGTGTATTTCTTATTATTGCTGTTGGAGCCGTAAAACTGAAATTATTATTACAGCAGTCCTGTGATGAACGAGATGCAATATATTTTTTTATTGGTCGAGGAAAATCATTGTATATATTTTCCTTGAAGATTGATCCATAGCTGAATGGTTTGTACAGATTTACTGGATGCTTTATGTCTTCATGCTTTCACTAAACGATGATAACTTGCATTTCTAATAGCCGGGAAATATTTTTAATTGTAAGTAATTTCACTATTTATACTTTTATGGAACATAAATTTCCCTAACGGTATGGGACAATGAAATAATGATGGTATTAAAAAACCTTATACCATTATTGCAATAAAATCGATGCATGAGATAGTGATTTCGTTTTTTAGTATAGTTCATATATTTTGAATACCTTTTCTAAGAGCCTAGATCTTCCTTAAAAACATCCTTTTTCCTTACAGTATCTAAATTCAGTATAAATTGTAAGATTTGCGGTGATATCTATTCAATGATAACTACTATCGCCAAAGGTGCTTCTGTACACTAAATTTTTCCATTCAAGCTGTAAGAATTATGTGTACCTAATTGAGAGTGCTGTAGTTATACAGTAAATATGGAATTTCAATCTGCATCGGTTCCAGATTATTAAAAACAGATTTCCAAACCAATATTTGAGAGAAGGTAGTATTGTGAAAAGCAAAATCAAAATCTCTGTATTCGGAGCAAAACGTTTTTATAAAACCCCTTTCCAGAATAATAATATCAAAGTGTTTTATTAGCAGGACATTATCTGAAGTTCACGCAGTTCAAATAAATGTCCGCTAATGATGTAAACATTGGACCAAGTATTTTTTTCAGCCACCGACTTCGCCACAGAATCAGGCGTTTCCAATATTAATACCACAATCAACTTTTAGTGAACCTGATTTTTTTGTACTGCATACAATATATAGGATAGTTCGGGGTCGAAAATAGCTTTTCAATTTGACGGTGAATTACGTAGAATCTATTAGAGGTATGAGTGAATTGTGTTAACCAAAATTTAAGAGATTTAGTCAAGGTTGTTCAAACCATCATGCTAGGCACTACGATAAGTGGAATCATAGTTATCAATAAAAACTGAATTTGGCGAAAAATGGGGGGTATGGTTGTAACACTATATGGGGTGGATTGAAACAGAATTTATTACTAGTATTTTTGCAGAAAAAACACACCCCTTTTGGGGTTACCCTCTCGCTTGCCTGGAACAGAGGCAACTAAAGATGAATAAACCCCCAGCATTGGAAGTAAACTTCACCGAATCGCCCCGAAGCCAGAATCAGCTCCGGGTAACTAGGGTAGAGATGTCTTGCCCAGCAATCGGCTTAATTTTTAAACCCCTTTGGTAGGTTCGTAGGATCGGGCATTTTAAAGGTTTTACAGATTTACGAACAGGATTAAGAATTAATTTGAAATTACTTAAATATAAAATCTCGAAAATGTATCCCGACTCGCCTAGAGTTTTCTCACTCATCCAGTGCTTACGATCGACTGCCTTAACAAATTTTTTTTCGCCCTCTTTTGTGAAAAATTGTCGCGTGGACATATTTCTTTCGTTGGAAAGAAATGGGAGCTGTAGCTAAAATTATGTGTCAAAGCTTTCTACAATCGCTACAATTCCGGAGTAACCTGAATTCTTTTTTAGTTCCCCGGGAACATGATTAATTCGTTTTTCATAGTATTACCGTGAAAGAATGTAAATTTTTATGAAAATCTCTGAACTGTGGAAATTATCGGGTTTCGTCTAGATTTGAACTTATCTCAGGAATTTCTGTGGGAAATGGGATTGCAATTTAAATTTTAAGTTATTGATTTCGATTTTCAGTAGGAATTTAAGATTTATTTTCCAGTTAGTTTTATTTCGCCTATTCTTAGATCGTCAAGAAATGGAAAAAAATAAAAGTTATGATCAAAATCACAAAATTATTTGCTCAAATTATAACTTTATTGGTTCAACGATCATATTGTCAAAAAATAATATCTCTTTATAGAAGAATCCTAACAGCGACACAATAAGCTTCCTTCTTTTCCTGACAATACTCCTTAATCAGCGGTTTCACTTCATTCCAGAACTTCTTAAGATTCTTCTTATTAATCACTTGCTTGGCCCATTTTTTACAGGTATCATGATTTGGTTTCCTTTGACAAGCCTTTTTGTAGAGAGCAACAATCTTTCCCCTCAGTTTGTTAAGAAGTTTACCAACATTAAGTCGTATCTTGAGTTCTTCAACATCCTCAACTCGTGGATCCAATTCAATTAAATCCTGGAGCTCTTCGAGTGTTTCAATATCCGAAATTTCCACAGCTTGGAGTTCGTTTTCGGATTCGAATTCCTGGCTAGGGTAAGCCAATACCGCTACCACAGCGATGAGAAGAAAAGTGTATAATGTCTTCATTTCTCTACAAGAAATAAGTATTGTAGGTGATTCTAAGAAATTTGACTATTAACACAAAACGAACCGATACAATTCTTGGAGCCAGTTAACAGTGAGGACGGAAGTAGACAACTGATGTTTGGAACCCAATTTGCCCGGGTAATTTATATTAGGTTTCTTGCTTACGACAAAATTTTAACTCTGGAAATATCTCTGGAAGTGAGGTAGATAAGAAGACAATCAAACTGCAATTTTCTTCTTAAGCGATAACTCAAATCTTATTGTTAAGATAAGTAAATAAGGGTAATTACATATTGGGAATTTGGGAATTTTTTAGAAAAAGAATAACACGTTCCGGTGATTTTACCCCTATCTCTAATTTCCTATTCGAGCAGATAATGCCTTTATTTTTAAGAGTCTTTTTTAGGAATTAGAACACTGGCTCAAGGATTTAGGTTTGATTTTCGGATTATTTTCGATAATAATTTTGTTATGGTCCACTTTAATTACTATTAACTTAGATAGCAATCATTTCACGAATTTAGATTCCATGATTAGGCGAAAACGTGATGCTTCATCTAATGTACAGGTATTGAAAGTCCAGAATCCGAGCTCTATTAGGCACCTGATCTGTATGTTCCTATATCTTAGGGCGAGTAGATAGGGTTTTCCAGGACTCAACAATGGTGTCTAGATTAAGACACATACAAATTGGCGGCTATAAGCTGAATCATCGTATTCTGGTCCAACTTTAATTCACCAGATTCCGGTTTAATATAATTTTGGAAATAGGTCCAGGATCCACATAAAATTAAACTCACATCAATAAATATTTGAAATATGTTTTCTGTAAATTTATGACGGTCTTCACGTGTTCTGAAATATTTTTCTGCGAATATTCAAAAATGCATAAAATGCGTACATAAGGCTCCATTATTCAGCAATGTAAACATTTTAATACGGGATGAAAGAATCTTTTCCCCCTACTTTAACTAATATATCTCAAATTGATTGCAAAATCCTCTTCAGCTGGAAAAAATACCCTTCATAAAAATAAGCCTACTTTCATACTTCCAATGGGAGGCATATGTAAGTATGATATCGTTCCCGTGAGTTCCCTTAAACCGAACTTCCATCATATCATTCACCACAAAATTGTTTTTATTTACAAAATCCTACCGCAAGAAAAGTATGGGACGGGTTGGTGTAGCCCTTTGTGAAAAGGTTTCGTTATCTAAAGACGTTTTTCCTTCCTGTTCAATATCTTTAGACGGGGGTTATTCAGAGGATTTCATGCCGTGAAAGGCTTTAGCGGTGAATAGCGATTAAGCAACCCTTTTTTACATTCCCAGGAGGTATATTAAGGCCGTGCACAGAATTTACTTAAATCTGTGTGTACCTTTTTAACAGCATAGACATACTATTATATATGTATATGTAGACGTTTAACATGAAATTCTAAAGGAGACTCTTCTTTCAACTGGTATAGTTTATTCTTAAATAGGACACATATACCGAGCCCAACAGGCCTACAAATGGATGAAAAAAAAAAAGACAAAAGCCAAGGATTTTGTGTACAGAAAAGAAAGCAGATGAAGCTGCTTTTCTATTCTTAAGTGTTTTTCCAGTAGTTAAAAACTGATTGAGCTTTGCAGCAAAACTCGACGAAGATTATAAAGCCGTTCAGAGAAACGCTCTGGTTTTCAAGATGGAAGCGAAGCGCAATTTTACAAAACCTGAAAACCGGAAAAATGGTAATTACCACCGAGATTAAGGCAGAGCTGTTGGCCAGAGATGTGGAATCCCAAGTGGTTTCTAATATGATG
Organism: Dasypogon diadema; assembly: GCA_006980735.1. Taxonomy (NCBI): domain Eukaryota; kingdom Metazoa; phylum Arthropoda; class Insecta; order Diptera; family Asilidae; genus Dasypogon; species Dasypogon diadema. Next base: position 33,668 of record QYTT01083559.1, read on the forward strand.
GAATTTAAACAATGCGGAGATAGCTGTTTTCAGTTGTATGTATTCTTAGGTATAAAAGGTTTTAGGATTAGTATATAAAGATAGAGTAGTGAATTTCACAGGACCAAATAATCCTATATTAAGTGATTCTGATAGGAAGGCACTCGAATACGGAATAAGAAAATAGATGCGACTTTTAAAAGTAATCGTTGTAGATAGCTTAGATTCTAAACCTAAAATACAACCACTGTTGCAATAATTCTGTTAAAATCAGGAATAATTTCTATGTCAAAATTAAGCTCGTCATGTCCCATTCACCAACCGAGATGTAGTTATGGGGAGGATCCTTTACGCTCTCGCTTGGCCAGCAATAGAAATAAGATGGACATTTGTAAGGTAAAATCACGCCTGAAATTAATAAAGCCTAGGAAGAATCGCCAATGAGAGAGATAAAATCTAGAGGAATTGCTTCAATTGTGGCGAATTTACATATCACCTATATATGAAATTTTCTCCTTTTGGTCCTGCGGTTGATAGTAATAATGCCACAACTTGAATACAGCTTGTACTATCAGACAAAATAATAAGCATAATTTCGTTAAAAGTTCTGCTGTTTATGTTGGCTTTAAATGTTCAAATGCTTTCGATTTGTTTAACTCAAGTACTTTCTGAGATGGCGAAATATTAAACACTTTACCCGAGTACCTCAAGAGTCCAATTGCAATCGTTTGTTCATGTATACTACATCCTTCCATATTGCAACATATCCATATGCAGAATTTCCTGCATTTATGTAGCAGTGATTTTAAACTGAAGCTTTTTGTGTTCTGAGCTCAGTGCTATTAGTTCCACATTTTGTGGTTGAAGTACACTTCCCAATGCCGCCCCTTTACACACAAAACAGTTTAATTGAAACCGTGGGAAATAATGCAACCAATTTAAACTTCCTGGTGTTGCTTGCCATTTATACTTGGATTGAACAATGATTTTTGTAAATATTACACGAAGGAAATGATTGCGTCATTGGCTGATTTAAGAACTTATGTGATGGGGATAGGGGAAGGTATTGATTTCAATTTTAAAATGGATTTTTAACACATTTTGGGATCAATGTGAGGTATGTCAGGAAAAGAGTTTTTTTTTGAAATCCTATCTGGACGTTTCAATTCTATATGATTTTAGATGCTTGTTGCTTCTATTTTTTTACAAATGTTACCAACGCATCTATTGCTTAAGGTGTATTCCTAATTATAAAACTGTTGCCTTATTACCTGAGGTGTTATCTTATTTACTGAGGTACACTCATTGAGTTTTTGTACAAATTCCATCGCCAGGAATGAAATCACCTCCGTCCAATCCATGCATCCGACCACCGCTTGACTGTCCAGTGCAATGAAGATTTTACCACCACGCACCTAACCCTCCTTTAAATAGTCCAACGCACGAACCAGATTCAAGATTTCTGCCTGGTAACTGAGGTGCATCTTCCCAGGCTAACATAGCAGCAAAGTTTAAGTCTTCATACAAGTGTACATCATGAGCCTATAGATAAATTTTGCAATCCCTGATGATATAATTGTCGCGGTTAATGTACATGAAGAAAGAACAAAGGGTCCAGAATAGATGCCTGAGGAACTCTGTAAGCAAGGACACGCAGATATGTCGGATAAAAAACTTTGAAACACAGTTAACGACATTTAGGAATAAATATTGTAACAAACAAGAGAAGGAGCCGGTATGACCAAGACTGGAGAATCCCTGTAATTGTGCGAGCTTCCAGTTGTAGGAATGGTAGTCATACCCGGTGGTAATGATACCATAACCTATCTTGCCGAAAGTCAGGATGAGCTCAGAGAACCTACAACCGACGAAGAAAGTCACAGTAAAAACATTGAAAGGAGATCGAAACATAGATAGAATTCGCCATAAAAATCCCATCCATTTTTAACCTAGTTTAAAGAGCGTCCATCCAATTAAAACTGTTCCCACTGACCCCGTCAGATTATTCCTTAAAAAGATATCAGCGGGAGAGTGTTTGATTCTGAGTGCTTTTATGAGGAAGTAAAAATTGCCTGTATAGAAATATGGGCTGATATACATAACATATGTGAACCGTTCTTCCACACAATGTAACAGAATCAAGTGAAGCGAACATACCCCATTTGAAAGGCAATAAATACTTGGGGGGTGAAATGTGACAATTTTCAAATGAAAATCAGTGGTCGGCAACAAATTGGTTAAGCAATTGTGTTGACCCATATGCGAACAATAACTAAAGCTATCCAGTTGACTCCCCGTTGTGCGGAATGGGTAAAAGCTCCCACAGTAACGGGTTAATGGTGTATATACATGATGACCTTTTGTGGCCGACCCGAGGGATGAAGAAAGTGTTCAGGGTAAATTTTCTGATTTGTAATCTAAAAATCTTTTTTTTCTACTTTTTTGCTTAAAGAATTTTTCTGTTCTCCTCCTTTTTTTAACTTCTCTAAAATTTGGTCGGTTTCTATAGAGTTGGTCAGCTGCAGATTGGATCGTGGCCCCATGCATGGTTACGAATTCAATTTGTTTGCACAGATGGGATCGAAAATGAAATTCTCTCAAATGAACTGCTGCTGGCTGTGAAAGCTTTTATTTGAATTTTGATCCCCGTTAAAAGGACGTAGGGAGTTGGATAGTGTCCCATGTGAATTTGACTTAACCCGACATTAATGGACTGCATTTTTATGTGCTTATCAATACGCGCAGAATGATTATTTAATTTTTTGGCCACATTCCCAAGGGTTTTGCTTAACCAGGAGGTTAACTTTGGTTCGGAGGAATTCCTTCCCGGGGCCACATAATTTCCAGAGTACTCCCAACTTCTCTAAATACTTTGGTATCGTAATTCTTTTGGCAAACAACTCTAACGAGGCAAATGAAATAGTAGTCCCCCAATGTAGACATATGAAGCCACCCTTTTGGAATAGTTATCCATTTTTATTTACTAATTCCAGGAAGTTTTCCTTAAGCCCACTCTCTTCAACAGCGGAAAACTTCTTCAGACTTGGTTGACTAAATTCAGGGCACAGAAAGGATTGTTCTGATCCCAACATGTATAGAGGAGATTTAACTTTGACTTGCCAGTTTGGTTGTGGTGGAATAGCAGGAGCACGCTTTGCACTAACAAAGAATAAACAAACTGTGCTCCAGCCATCTCAAGTGAATAGAAAACATAAAATTCTAAGTAAAACTTTGCCTTTGAAAATACCTAAAATTGAATGAAAGTATCGCGCACAAGAGATACAAATTATAGTAAAGAATAAGAGTAGTCAGGCTGCAAAGTGCACATTTCATAGTCATTTGAAGTGTTGCTCTTCCCGGTTACGGGTTAACATGGCTCGGATGTAACCATTTGCAAATTGTAAGGCATTTAATTTAATTTTCTACAAAGTTTTATATGGATTCTTCCCCTATTTTCATGGCGTAGTGAATTTACCCATCAAAAATTCAAATGAAATTAATTATTGTTACAAAATTTTCATGTTAATAATTTAAGAGGGACTGAGCTAGATAATGGAGATTTTATTTTCGTTTTATCTTTTGGTAATTAAAAGTTTATTATTCCCGGCGGAGGTTTATAAACAGATCAATCTTAGGACCAGAGTAATGTTGGAACCCAAGAAAATTCCCAGTAAACAATTTTTGGATGGGTTTGGGATATTAATTCAGAAAAACAATTTCATATTCTGGTCACGAATGCCCCGATCCAATATCCTCAGACTTAATTGTTCGGATTAAGAGCGCTTTAATTTACGGAGAGTATTGGATGATGACTTACTTGTCCAAGTTCGGGAAAATATTGCAGAAATAATGGGAAAGATATTTGGTTATTGCTGGTATACGCTAACTTCTTCCTTAACATAGACCAATTCTAAAATAAGGTCATAACTCAGGGAAAGCCCTCCGCTAGAAGACATAAATCGAAATCGAAATTTCACACCTAAATATATTTTTCCAAACCCATGTGGTTTGGAGTCTAATGGAGCGATAATAACAGAACAGTGGGGCTTGCTTGTCACGAAGAACAGGTTATTTATCTGAGGAAGATTCACGGAAATTGTCTTAAGAAAAACCACAGGGCGCAAACCAAATGCAAAAGCTGGGAATATCGAACTTATGGCGGAATTAATGTAAAAATTTTTAGAACTTGAACTTAGAATTATCTCATAAGTCCGATCGTCGATAAAACTAAATCGAATTGCATAATCTACCCCTTGGATTTCTCTTTATCTAACAACAAAATGAGGTGGAGCGGCAGATTTTGCTACTACCTTGAACGCTGATGTGAAAATATTTTGAATATAAAATAAAACAACCTCTGTGGGCACGTGTTCGATTTCTGCCAAGAGCGCGATGATTTATTTGGGTATCTATGGTTGAGGCGGTGATTTATCGAGGTACGAGTGGTTTAGGCAGTTCTACTGACGAGAATTGTACTTGTGAAGCCACTGGGGTGTTGCATAGTAAAAATTTCATGCAAAAAAATGTGGCTTACTTGCAACATTTGTTAAAAATTCCCAATCTCTTCCTCCCTGAAAATTTCCCTCCGCTTAAGCTGCGCTGTGTGCATCATAGAATTGATCCCTAAACCTTAAAAAGGACCGGACTGATACATGATACAGGATACATGAGACAGGCAAAGTAATTTTAATTGATTTGCTAGAAGCTGGAGCTAATTTCCTTAAACTACTAGAGATTATTGCTGAGCGTACTAGTACTACCGAAGATATTCAGGAGAAGCACCAATAGTGATGGGTGGGACTGGAAAACTGTAGAAGAGCGAAACCTATTTTTGTAATAAGTAGAGGATCAAGATACTCTCCTTCCATCTCCAACCTTCTTTTGGGGGCCTTCTGAGTCGGTTTGGAGAAAGTCTCACAGTTGTGTAACAACTTTTCTGAGTATGATGTCTAATATTCGCAAGGCTTTAGGTGGAAATTAGTTTTTTGCATGTGTACCGATGGACTTTTCCAAGGCTTTTGACTCAATTAACCATCAAAAATCTCTTTCCAAGTTAGCCGTATATTGCCATTTCAATCGAAAAACAATTTTATTAATTGAAAATGTGTTGTCCAATAGATTTAAGCAGGTGACACTGAAAGGCTGAATATCTGGGATCCTATATTTTGCATGTAGCGTTCCTCAGGGAACGATTATTGGTCCTCCTTTTTTCAGCTTTCATATTGACAATCTCCTGAATATAGTTCCGGACTGTAATGTTCACATTCACGCAGATGATATGGATCTGGTATATCTTGACAGACCTCCTCGACCGTTTGAATTCGGACTCGTGAAATATATTAGACTGGGCGACTTTGAATGGATTCCTGTTTGTCCCCCATAATCACAGTGTAATGCTTTTTACCATTGCGTTTTATAACTTTTCGTCACCATTAACAACCTCATTGTACCATATTGTGATCGAGTAAGAAATCAGAACTGATAATCTGAGCTAATGCCACAGCATAAGCGAGATGATGGGCAGAATTTATGGTGGATTGTGTCGGCTGAAACTCTTTGTTTGTTTTTTGCTCGTGAAAACTCGCATGTTTCTTGTAATATATTTAATCTTGCCCTATTTTACGGTATTCCAGATGTCGTGGAAGATATGAAGGTTCGCATGGGCACAGGTATACCGTTGCAGTTCCGGACTTTGCAGCCCCGGATTTTGGGTGCAGTTATTAGTTTCTCTATGAAATCTTGCGATTACATTAATCAAAATCTCAGGACTTCGGTGATTTTCATTATCAGTGAATATTTCATCAAGGGACTTTTGTTAAAAGCTTGTTAAGGTCCTGCTTCTACTCCACTTTACGTTTGATACAAAATACGACAACCCTTTCTTCAAATTATCTCTATCTAAATCTCATCCAAGCTGTAAAGATTAAAGTTCCGGACCTCGCAGCTCAAAATAGAGTCAATCATTTCCAATGGATAAATCTTTTCCTTACAATTTTATCTAGAAATAATTTTTACCTTGAACTCAATACATTTCTTAAGTATCTGGGTTATTCAATTTTTACGCAACACCATTTCCCTCTGCAATTTTTCCATTAGTTCCAATTAACAAATTCCACTTGAATTTTAATACTTTTCAAGGGTTTCTCGCGAACGATAAGAGTCAAGTGCGTAACAAATTTCTCAGATTTCAAAGATTAGAGTTTTAATCATTTGGCAATTGCGGGTACACAACCGGGTACTTGAGTTACATTGGAAACCGGAACTCCTCGAGCATTGTAAAAATGAAATCGTTTTTCACTCTCTTGGTCGTTGCTATTTTGCAGCAATTTCTTTGGAACCCGGAACTCCTCGAGCATTGTAAAAATGAAATCGTTTTTCATTCTCCTGGTCGTTGCTATTTTGGCAGCAATTTCTTTGGCTACACCTTGGAATGATGAGTTGAATTCTGAAGAGGTGTCCTTCCGAGTTAATGTGGAAGCAATTCTACATAAATTCCAGGATAAAATTATTGCTGCCTATAGGAAAGTGTGTCAGAAACATAAAAATGATAATGTGTGCAAAAGATGGGCTAAGAAAACCATCAATAAGAAAAATCTTAAAAAGTTCTGGAACGAGATAGTGGTTAAACTTTTTTGTATTGTATCAACTGATCCTGTGTGCATAGCAATTCGAATTCTGCTTTAATCGTTAGATAATAAAATCTTTTGTAGTAAAATGCTTCAAACTTTTTTCCCTATCTTCTCTCGTTTGCTACAACGTTAAAAAGTCACCTCATAAGGCCCTTAAACAGCATAAGTTACAGTGTGGTCCTTTGAAAAATTCTAAAATTCAATAACCAATGAAAATATTAAAGCAAATTACTTCTCTCCCTTAAACTTTTGTCCTTGACTTAGTTGTTGAACAGAAATCTGTCGCCAACAATAGTTACTAAGCCAGGACATATTCCATTTCCATGCAATCAGAAACATTATTCACTGCACGAGTCCTGCATCACAATGTGAACACATCCATCTCAAAACATAAACCCAACGGATAATCTACCATGGATGACTATAAATAGGTTTGACGGAAACATTTGATTGGAATCAGTAGAAGCAAATTTCAGTAGTCAAATGCAACTATGCTCTTGGGCTGAATCCACACCCCTGATAGCTTTTACAACGGATGGATTATATCAAGTTTATGTCTATCTATATTTGTAGCTATCCTATACCAGTTACACATTCGCACAGAATACTACCAGACAATTGTGATGTATTTTTGAAATTATAGGGTGAAAGTGCAGACTTTAGATTCAGATAGTGTGCATAGCTTTCATGGTGTCAAGTCTTTCAACACAATTTATTCAGGCAAACTGAAGATAGACAGGAATAATAATTAAAAGGTAGAAAATCCATAAATGGGGCATGTGACGACTGGAAATCGTATAATGTATGTCGCCTTTTAGTGCTATTGAATTAGGAAATACGTCAGCAATCTTAAAATTAAAGTTCTTTTTTAAGATATGTCTAAATTACTTCAAATTGCTTTAGTTGCATTAGTATGAAAATCAATTTTTAATGTCACTGTACCTTTCAATCACCTTAACTTGAAATTATAAATACACTAGCAAAACTTTTCAGGTAATAATTTATACTGCCCATTACTAAGCCGTTTAACTTGGTACATGGGAAAGAAATGTTTGTAATTGCAAGTCGTTAAGTTTAAACACAACCAGAAAGTAGTCCATATTACCGACCAGATTGCCCTTAATTCGGTTTACTGCTGGGTATGATGGTCTTAAGGTTTTCTCATGAAATGAGCTTTCGTTTATTACTCCCAAGTTCTTAACGTTACCAGGGAGGGATCAGAAACATCAATGCTGCTCTTATAAATAGAACGGCCTGGGTTTTATTCGCGTTTTACACTAGCATTTAGCTATTTATGTACAAGGTATATTTTCAGCCAATTTGTTTTTTTCGGTAGAACAATATAACTGTACATTATCTACATATTTTATAATGCTATATTCAATACCAAATCGACTGATGTCATCAGTGTAAAGAGAAAAGAGCAAAGGACCCAAAATAGAACCCCGACGAAAACCGGATTCGAGTTGTCTAAGTTCAGAGCAAGTATTATCAAAAAAATATGCTGACGACGTGTTTAACAGCATAGAGTACCAAGAAATCAAAACGATTCACCACATAAATCTTGGGGAGGAGGCATCGTTAAAGGTGGACTATTAAATGAAGAATAGCATATAAAATAGTTATTGAGATCACTCACAGTTATTGAAGCAATCACCTGTTTTGGCCACCTATGATATACCCTCATGTCGTACATAATTACCTCTACAGGAGATTTAGATTATTAAACCTATTTCGAGTATCAAAATATTTTCTTTTCAACTTTTACATCGGCATTATTTGTACATATGGTGCTTTTGCTTAAAAAAGGTCTTTTAAATGACTGCAGATGACAATAAATAAATGAATATTATTAAAAATTGGCACGAAGAGGGTCAGCCATTTGGGTAGTTCGATGATTAGGGCACTCGACCGGGAGGTCGCTGATTCTACTCCAATTACAGAGGTTAGCTTTTTTCATATTAATAACTCTTCAGATCGTTAAAAATAAATGCTTCAAAATTTATCATAAGACCCATGCTTCCGAACTGTATGCTACAACAGGTTAGTTCAATTTATACAAAAGAGATCTATATAACTGATTAAAAAGCTCTATATGGCGAATGGAAATTTGTACTTATCTTTTTTGAGAAAATCAATGAAATCGGAAAGTTTTGTATGTACATAATAAACAATAAACTGCTTGCATACAAAATAACAAAGGTCCGAGTGCAGAACCTTAAGTGACTTCATCTAGGAACACAAATAGAAAAAGCACTTTTTATTGTTAGGAGATGAAAAGTCACCTGGATCGAACACTCAAGAAGTTTTTTTCTTAGATGGATCCAAGAAATTTGCAGTTACGTGTAGTTATATCGTGTTAGATCGTGGTCATAAGGCTCCGAATTCCAATCCTACCTAGGCCACTAGAAACCATTGGGTGTTGTAACAATTATATGATTCATAGTTCACACTATAGCCAGTAGATCACTTTGTAAATTACTCAAGAAGCAAATGAACTTCTAATCTATGGCTATAACGCTTAACAAGTCGATTAAGGTAGCAAGCCACTACCACAGTCATAGAGTAGCTTTCTTAACATTCTACTTGAATTTTTCAAGCTTCGAATTTTTCAGTTGGAAATGTGTTAGGGCTGAAGTAATGCATTTGTGCGCCAAAACCTTTATATAACCAGTTGAACGAGTGAACGCTACTTTATCGATTATTCTCAGGTATAGGAGAAAAACTAGGAAGGAAACTTTACACTTAAATGCACATTTTTAACAACAAAAATTTACTAAAGGTGCTCATACCGAGGACAGATTCAAATAAAAATCTAAATACAGAAAAATCAGTTTAATAGAAATGCTAATTTTTTACTTCATCTTCTGAACACCGTCAGGATAAACTAAAGGTTTTACTGAAATCAGAGTAATAACAGGATTTTATGGGCTAATAAATATTTCCGTTCTCTCTTTATGTTATCCAAGATCTAGAAACTAGTCTATAGTGCACATTCTATTTCACAACTTGAATAAAGAAAGGAACTGATTGGAATAATTTATTCTACTTTCTCCGAAAGTAATGCATTAATATATGTAGTTAGGTGATTACCACCTATAATACCCAATGGTATATGTAATTGAGTCTATAATCTAACTGATAAGTACCTCCATCTATCCAGAATTAATTACAGGCTAGTTCAGTATATATTACATCACTTGCTGGATAATAAGAAGTAGAAAAATATGAAGCAAACCTAAAAACAAAAGTATCCCAAAAATATTGAAAACATTTAGAGGAAGATTCAGTGCTAGGATGTTTCATATATGCTGGTACCAGAGGTGGGATGCAATAATTCTTTTTTGAAATGAATCGCTTTTATTTATGTACTGAACGTTTTCAATTCCTTGTTAAGTAAAAGAAGAGTAATTAATGCTTTTAATTCCTAATTACAAAAAGTAGTTAATAAATTAAATTCTTTAATTCTCAAAATATTTGAATCATTAAATGGATTTAAATATCTCAAATTTGAATTATAAGAAGTGTAGGAATTATCAATTACAAAATCCATTCTCTAAATAATTTATTTCATTTCAACTAGATAAAACGTGAAGTTAGTCATACTTGTGCCATACATAATTTATATTGTACCTAAAATTGAAGTTTCTTCTTTTTGTGATACCAAGTATTTTTAACAATTCATCTTTAAAGCAAATTTTAATTTTACAAATTTTGAAATTACAAAATATTTTACTTTTAATGATGCATTAAATTAAAACAAAATAGAGTAATTTTTTAATTTAGAATTCTTTCAGTATTAAGTCACATTTTTTAATTCCATGGATAATTACTAAAATATTTAAATAATTAAAATATCTAGTTTCTTAATTACTTTCCGTAATTAGGAATTGGAAGATGCAATTATCAATTTCTTTATGTATGGAATTACAATTAAATTGTGGTCTTTTTAAGGCCCAGAACACGATTTTTATTATTATAGTTTCGTTTTTCCTTTTTGTTGTAATGATCCTCTCTCCGCCAGTCGCTGACAAAAATTCTCAAAAATAGAAGAAAAATAAAACACTATATGGGAGCTCGTAATGATGGACGGACAGAGCTTGGAATTACTCTTTTTGTAACTAATTCTGTTCACGGATGAATTGTCTTGGGATCAGTAGATCTACCGCTGTGATATTTATTGGTTAAAGTACTAATTAATTATCAAAAATATCTTGTTACTGTTGGCTGTAAGCCCTCTGATATAATAGATTTCGGCTCTCTTTACTCAAAACTCAGAATGGCTGCGGAGTTTTAAAAAAAATCATACTATCTGTTTTATAATGGGTCCTTTTTTGTGTCCTTGGCAGAAGTTAGCACCGTGCTAGCGAGTGCATCTCCTCACACAGAATACATTTTCAATGTGGTTTGAGCTGGAGGTGGTGTTACAGCATATTGGGATCAGAATAACCTGTAGAATCAATAAACTCAAAGGATAGTAAATCATAGAAAATTGCCAAAAGCCTGAGAAAAGATGTCTACCAATGGTCGATGCCTTTCTGCTATCACACTAGTTGTTAGAGATCATTGGATGTTGCAGCAAGTGCAACTAAACCATTTATCAGAAAACGGGTGAATTTTTCTCCAATTCATTGCATTAAATAAAATAATTCAAGATCATTAATTTTATCACCACTTCTTAGATGTCATTTGTCGAATAGCTTAATTTGTTTTGGCCAGCATTTTAGAGGCAACAAAGTAAAACCCAATATCTGGAAAGTCTCCCAGTGTTATTTTAACATCTCTACAAAAATATTTTAACCCACTTATTGAAAAAGCTCAGGGACCAGCATTCAGTATTTAGAAAATTTCACCCTTTTGCATGTTCTTGTAGCTTTTTTTATTATTAATAAATTTCCCATTAAATTAACTCATTTTCTTCAAATTACTCCATATTTTTCAATTGTAACTCCTTTAACGTATTAAATCTACCAAAAAAGGTCAATTCAAGTCTGCCCAACTTCCAGACTTATTCAAATCTCTAAAGTTCCCTTCA
>QYTT01083561.1:6985-19309 GCA_006980735.1 Dasypogon diadema
AAGGCCCATTAGTTTTCCGTACGTTCAATGGTGCCGAAGTTATGTTTTAATATGTATTTAAACACAGTTTGCAATCCGTCACCATCCCTTTGTTCGCGAGCAATAACTGTTGCTGTCGGTTTGTTAATTCTTATCGCTTATAACTGAGATCACTCCTTAATAAATATTTGTAACGATCAGATGTGTGATTTTCTTCCAGGAATTTCCTACAGATGAAGTCTGAATTATAAACAACGAACCTATAAAATACGAATGTCGGCTCTACACAAAAGTTTAAAACGAAAAGAGTAAACTAAATTTAAGGTATGTCGCTGAAATCTCAAGCTCAAACGTGAGACAGATTTTACTCTGTTGTCTCATACTCTCCCACTCGTTTTAATTTAAATCTTATCATTAACATTATATTTATCACTTTATTAAACTACTATAGTATAGCACCCCGTCAAGCATGACGTTAAAAAATATTTGAATTATTTTTTTCACATATTACTTTATTTTTTCAATTATTGTCGTTGTAGGTTACAAAAAGATTTTACTTACTAAAAAGTAATAATATTTACATAATAGCAACAGCACAATTTATGTATTGTAAATTTCATAAATAAAAGGAAAAATGGTGTGTTCCATACCCAGGAATTTGACGTGAAACACGTTCCCTTGATGACTTGGCATTTTCAACCATATCACACAAATTTTATTTTTTATAAAAGCAGTTTATAATCATTTAGAAACTACTATCCTCTCGCATAAATTGCACAAAAATGATCGCCCTGTAACAGTTGACGCTTCGGTTGCTCACTTCGAGAACTTTGCCAAGGCGTAATACCTGATTCAAACTGGACCTTATTTCTTAATTATTCTGTTCCCAAAATAACTCCATGCTTGGTTTCATTAAACATTACTCGTTAATCTAGTTCACCAGCCTTCAAATTACACTGTCCACATTGACAGTATAAGGTCGTTTCAGCGCTTAAAGACTTACCTTAGGATCACCCTGATCTTTCCTCTATATTAAGAACAGTTCAGACTTACCAATTTGAGCGTCGTAGAGTTGATGACGTAGCTTTTGTGCACCAGCTCTTGAATTCTAATATTGGTTCTTCAAACCTCCTGGATAAAACATTTTTTAATACCCGCAAAACTTGAAAGGCGAACCTCTTTTGCATGTAATACCCTAGCCACACAGCACATCTTAATCATCATTATGTCCGCCTAAGGAGCGAAAAATAGTTTATTAGTAACTTGTACTAATGATCAAAATTTTTCCGTCATTAAGGCTCATTGAGATTAAAATGACCTAGAGCTGAGCAAGTTTTGTAAGTGTTATCAGTATGCAGAGTCAACAGTACAATGCATTTACCTAAAGAAGAAAAAGAACTTGAGTGATTATTTAAGCTTTCTTGGTAGTGAGAAATTCAATTTGCGAAATATAAGGTCTATATGATGATTTACTCCGAGTAAGCGCAATTTACTCTATTTTTTAGAGCAAGGATTTTGACATTTGGAAGAGTAAAGGAGTAAGTTCTAGCTTACTCGTAGTAATCATCAAACAGACCTATAATTTGAGCATCTTGCTATAATTCGTTTTTTCCGGTCAAAATTAATTTGCCAGTAGCACAGCTGATTTTCTTAATTAAGGATACGGCTGTGTGTAACCTGTTTCCTAATGATTAATTAGAGCCCAATCGTCATTTAGCTAATTAATATTTAGTAGCGCTGTGTGCCTAGGGTATAAACTGCTCAAAAATTAACTATGGAAAGCATGAACTCATCAATACTTGATGTTTAATACCCTAGACCAGGGTATTCCGAACTTTTCTGCCCGCGGGCCACATGCACTTTTGTAAGGTCTTACGTTACTTCAGGAATTGATGGAAGAGAAACTTGTTTCTTGTCTATATAATTTAACATTTTTTGTGGCGAAATTCAAAAATAAATCTCACACTTGTCTGCGAACTGCATGTGCATCTGATCCGCGGGCTGTTGTTTGAAAACCCCTGCCTTCCCTTAACCCACAGCACTACTAAGTGATCAATAGGAAACTGGTGATACGCATCCTCAATACCAAGAGTTGATACTGAGAAAACAATATTACATTAAAAATGTTTAAATAATCGATACTAAGAATTTTACTTTTACATTTACAAAACTTGCTCAGTTCTAAGTCGTTTCAACTTCATTAAGCCCTAATGACGAAAAAAAATTGATCATTAGTGGAAGTTGCTAATGAACCATTCTTGGTTCATTAAGCGACCGTAATGATGATTGGTACCTGGCATATGGGGCCTTAATTATTCATTAACATTAAATGATAATTAAGACGTGCTGTGGTCTAGGGCTAGGGTATAACGTTGCTGATCGGTCAGTTATTACCTTAGCGTTTTACTTTCAACTCCGTCTCAAAATTTCTCTGACTCGTTACTGTCGCTATAGAAGTTCCATTTTAAGAATAATTACACTGATTTTTTATAGGAATTCACAAACAAATTATATTAATAATAATTAACGCCTCTTTGTATAACAGTAATAATACCATCCCAATTCTTCTAAATCGAAACCCAATGAAATTTTGTGAGACGGTAGCTATTTTTTACAAAACATATTTGTCACAGAAAACGTGTTTCTCCCTTAATCACCGTAACTTTTGTCTTGAGACTACATTATTGTCATGCATTTGGAGCTTGCCATCTACATGGTGCCTTTAAATTTTCTGGAGATGCCGTTGTTATGGGGCTGGTAGTCTGGTGTCCCAAAAACTGATCACCCTGGACCACAGCTGGAATTCAAGTGAACCTTATATTCTAGTCTGAGCCAGCCCAAGTGGCTTTATAGAGGCATGAGAGTATTTCCAAGAATTCACGCGCAGCCCTAATGAGTGGCTGATGGAAGTCTGAGAGGACCCTCACTCCCCAAGAGAATTTCCCACAGATTTTGTCGGCTCGTCGGTTAACATTTGCGGCGAAGATGAGGTGGATAAAGAACTGCTGCCCTCCCCGAGGCAGATAAACAAAGAGGAGCTCGTCTCAAAGAGAGAAGAATAAGGAAAGGAGTGAAGGACCTACAGAGAAGAGAGAAAAAAGAGAAGGGTGGAAGTCATTGTAAGACTGCGCTCTGTTATCGTCCCGCTAGTGGTGAACCCCTGTGGACGTGGCCATGTCCCGTTCGCCCTATGACGTTTTCTTACCATTTCGTTGTGCATACCTGTTGAACCATCGGCAGTCCCTCGCCGGGCCGAAAAAGCTGAAACACAGAAGCAAGAGGAGGAAACGGGGCAAACGAGCACAAACAAATCTTTCATGTTAGGGTGTTTATTAGCCTTAGAACTAACAAGGAAAAAAGCAATAAAGAAAAAAAATTATCCAAAGAAGAAGGTATAAAAGGGCCCTAATGTTTCAAGGCCAGCAATTATTCATATATTTCCTTTTCTTTTTGTCTCAAAAGAGAGAGAAAAAACATGATTTTTTTTCATTGCTCGGGAAGTGTTAGATCGCAAACAGGGCAAGGAGATTGGATCCGGATGACGAAAAATGGCTTTACGAAACAATCCACTTTATTTAATCTCGGTATAAAAATTATTCTACAACTCTTAATATTTTCAGACGGTTTATATATATATAGCAAATTGTTAATCTATTGTTCGTATCAGTAGATCTGTTCGATAAAAAAATTATACAAATCGTGCACTACACTCAATCTGGTGCTAATTCCTATATCGTCGACCTGAATTTATCGGCAGTACCCGTCTAGATCTACAGCTATATCATCGTTTCCGTCGGAACGGAAAAGCTGTGAAAATCCCTTTGTAATTGTAAAGCAACAACAAAAGCATGGTATACAAAGTTTTTTTTTTCGTTCCGACGGAAACGATGATGCAGGTGTTAATCTATGTTTTTTGAGGCAAAGAAAGTACAATTCCTTGCGTTCTTGTGTTCCCATGTAGCTCCATGAATTAAATAAACAAATGCTTTACAAGCTGATGATGGTATATTCGGCATGTTCTTATAGACACTACTTTTTATCAGGATGATAAATACACGGTCTGCAGGGTTAACAAGGTCTGTGCCATCTTGCGCATCACCCGGTGTTTTTTTGTGACAGCTCAAGTAGGAATTTCTGATGAGTGATTTATTTTGTAATAACTGAGTTAAAAGTGCTTTAAATTTTATGGGAAAATATTCAGTAACACATATACATACTAGCAAAATACTATACAATTTTTATTATCTGTTCATATTAAGTACCCAAAAATATTGTGGAGTGAGTGATACGTTGAGAAAGGCAAAGGATATGTGAAATATTTTAGATTTCTCCAAGATGAGGATTTTATTAAATAATGGATTAAAGCCTTTGAATGATTTTAAAAACTGAAGTGCAAGTGGCGACTGGAGAAAGCAAAACCAACCGTTTCTACACAAAGATATAATTTACATAAAGAACTTGGAGTAGTTTTTAATAAATTAAATAAGAATGAATTATATTTAGATAAAAATATATATTTTTTTGCTTGGAAGATGAAATATGAAATTTATCGCACATTTCAATTGAAAATTGTGAATTTGTTATTCATAAAAAGGGAAACATCTTCATCTTTATCTCTCATCTTCTTGTCGCCTTTCCTTATTATTTCCACTGTTTAAAAAGTCCTTTTATGTTTAAATCCATACAAAAATGGAATTTTAATCTCAAATCCTTTGACAGTTCTTACTGCGCAGACCTTGTTAACTCTGTGGCCAAGAAATCTTAAGGTACTTGTGTTTGATCATTTAACAGAGAAACAGGTGTTCCATAGAATAATAGGAGGGATTGACTATAAACCGCTAAGGGGTAAAGGCAATTTGATAAAACACAGACTAAACAATTGCCAAGGAGAAATATCAATCTGAGAGGTCAACCCTCCTCCATGCGTGCATTTTACCGTAAAGCAAAAATGCTTTTTACACCGACACGTATTTTATCCAAGAGTGCGGACCCATTTTATTTTTATTTTTTGCTGAGAGCTGGTTCTTCCTATCGGACAAGAAACTTATGAACTGCGACCATAATATATTGATAAATCATTTTTTTCCGTTTTTGTTTTATTTTGCGTCATAAAAGTTGACTATATCCTTTTCATTCTAATGCGGATCATGCAGAGAAAGATGTAAACAATCTCCCTAAAACATGATTTCGAGAAAAATACGTATGAAGTTGTTCCTACGTTCTTTTTTTTGTTAATGACAAATTGATTTTTCAATCGCAAAAAAAAACCTCTTCACCAGCTCTTAATTCTTTTGTAACATTTCTATCCTCTTTAGTCACAGAATATCGGAATCTCTTCGGTAGTCGTTTCGCTGTTTAGTAAATCAGTCGGCTCCGATTATTACGAACATTGTCTGCATGATTTTCAGTACAGAATAAAAACGATAATTAAGAATTCACACAGGTGGAAATAGCTTTACATTCACATAAACAAAGCCCTATTTAACTGCATCGAACCTTTTATTAAGCTTAAAATAGATAAGGGAGTAAAGTGACGTAGTTTTCTGTCTAAGTTTTGAGAGCCCCATTTCGGAGAGTCGCTTTTTATTATATTCTTGAAGCACACTTGAAGCCATAAAATTAAGCAAAAAGCTGACTTCCCACCTACTAAGCTGTCCCCTAAAGTCGGCACAACATCCGTTTTTAGGGAGTGTCATAGTCTTTGTTAATGTGTTCAGGGTTTTCAAGGAGGATATAAAAATGAGCTGATTTTTTTTTTTTGAAATTGAGGAAATATTTGGGTCTGTAAGAAGCATGGAAGATTTAATTAATAGTTCAGAATTTTAACGAGTATAAGATACAAGATAAGAATGCAATGCAATAATTAATGGTTAATGACCATTTTTGGTTGTAAAGTGTGCTGAGAAGCTCATAACATCCTCTTTCCGCTCTTGTAGCTGGATTAGAATCTCCTCGGGAAATAATTTGTCTATCAGACTCAATTTTTACAAAACATGGTGCTACACCGGAAGACATCGCTCATCTAAGAAACATAGCTGCCAAATGCATCATTCCTGGATTTGTAACTGGTAAATAACTTTTACTTTTTAGGACCAATTTCACGTTGTCATTGTAGTGAATGATGTTATTAGAAATCAATCATCAAAATGGTGCAATATTTCTTTTGGTTGTCAAGCACTCGACAAGTGTACAGGTGGAGGTATACCCACAAGAGGCATCACCGAAATATATGGTGAATCTGGCGCTGGAAAAACTCAGCTTTTACTACAATTATCACTGACAGTACAATTACCCAAAAAGTACGGCGGTCTAGGGAAATCGGCAGTTTTTATTAGCACAGAGGGTCTGTTTCCCTCCAAGCGTTTGTTACAAATTGTGCAACATTTTAATAAAACTTTTGTAGATATTAGTGTTAATTTCTCACAGAATGTTTTTGTTGAACACATTTTGGAAAGTGTAAGCAAATTAAGAAATAAAATCATTTTTTCGTAATAAAATTTAATTGCAGGAAGATTTGTTAAGATGTGTTTCGGCTCGGCTTCCCAACTTTATGGAAAGTCATAATGTTGGTCTAATTGTGATAGATTCCGTAGCCGCTATTTACCGAATCGAGTCAAATTTCGTCGCAAGAGCCAATGAAATGAGGAACCTAGTTAATCAGCTTCTGATGCTGTCGGATAAACATCACTGTGCTGTGATCTGTGTAAATCAAGTAAGAAGATTGCTGGCAATTGGTAAGAATACTCTATAACTAATACTTAATATTCTAGGTAGCTTCGGCAGGTTCGAATACGCAAGTGCCTTGTCTTGGATTAGCTTGGGCTAGCTTGGTGCGAACCAGACTTAAAATTTCAAAAACCAAAAATAATGCAGTTTGTAACACTTCTCGCCAACTGTATTCAGTCCGGAAACTGGAAGTTGTATACTCTCCAGCCGTTGGGAACAACACATGCGAATTTCTTATAACACCTGAGGGAGTTGTTGATCTTCCCTAATGCATTGATTGAAACACTGCTCTTCACTTTTCCATATTGAGGATTAATAAAAGTTTACTTGAAAAATACAAAATGTCGATAAATTCTTCATGATAACCAATACACGCCTTTATGTGTACATTCATAATTTTCATTAAAATCGAAGTCAGTAAATTTTTTAAATATAAAATAGCTAGCTTAACTTTCAAAGATAAGAGATCCCGAAGCGTAGCTGACACTCGAGTCTGACGAGTTCTGACACTGGCTACTCTGAGCATATTTGAGAAATTTAAAACTCAAATTGTACCCGTGAGACCTGAGCACCTTAGCTGAATTTAGCATAACACCAATAGGATGGCGACCACAGATGGTATTGTTATATTTTCTTAAATACTCCGTGAATGAACTGGGGTTCAGCGTCTCAATTATATCCATGCCCTACAAATGCAATTTACACTTGTGACTACTTTTGCTTCGCAAAGCTGTGGTACTAACCTGTCGATCCAATTTTTCTATGGATTTGTAAATGGGACCACATGACTTGTCATAGTATGTGTAGCGGAATCTTTGGCCCCAATGACAAAAGTCAGATGAAATTACGAATAAGTTTTGTGGATCTGTAAAATACTGCGCCAAAATCTCTCCGTACAATTCTTCTTGGTCAGGAGACAGCGAGCCAACTAATATTGGAACAACAGTAAACTGGTCCTTGTAACTTCACAGATAAAGACATTACATTAGCAGCCGTTCATAAAATTGAATATAATACTTACTCTTCCATAACTTTTGCTATGTAGGGCAAATGCATTTCAATACTGTGTTCATCCTCATCAGTTTTCATGTCCATCCATGAAAATTCCCCAGTTTCCTCCAACTGCGCATTGACTAAAATCAACGAAAATGCTTACATTTCCTGTAGTTCTTAGAATATATTTTACTTACTTTGAGTATCTATTTTGAGATCATACAAAGGAGTTTTATACTTATTAGCCACAGATAAAGCACAGCCTCGTAGACGTACATGGTGAGATGGCCCCAAAATAAAGACTCGTTTTCTGAAACAAGTCATTACATTTACAAAGTATGAAGGGAGGCCAATGTAGAACGTTAAAAAAATCAATTTTTTGGTGTGTGACTTGAAAAGATCTATAGTTTCGCCTTCTTTAAAATAAATTCCGTAAATTAGCTTTGCAAACTAGAAGAACCCCTTAACACATGGACGACGGGGCAGTCTGAACATGAACATATGTGTGCACGCGTGAACGGTAATTTTAAAGACAAACTTTAAAGCCAAATTCCTTGCAAAGAATTTTTTCTAATATCTTTGCAATCGAAAAGGTGAGGGAGGTGAAATTGAGTACAGTTTTACTAAAGTTAATTTTTTTATTTTTATTTATATTTTTTTAAAGTTTTATTACTGATGTTCCATATTCAGCTTTCGATTAGTGTTGGAATCATTAAAATCGCTGTAGAAACAAACTCACAGGAGGAATCACAAGCTCTCGCGTTAGCGTTTTAATATATAGATAGATACAAATATCTCAATATCAGTAAATTTAACAATTAGTAACGAAATCCTCGACTACATAAACAACATAGTTTGTTTTGTGCAATGTCCTTTCATAAGAATATGAAATACACTCAAAAATAGCAATAAATTATTTTATTATTTTAGCAACATTTCTCCAATCCTATTAGTGATATCTTTTACCATGAATCACAGTATCAAAGTATTATCATTAGAAAAAGTTAATCATTGGCATTCGAGTATGGCACCAAGGAACCTCTGCATTACCCATTGCACCGCCGAAATATTCCTAAGCTATTAAAAGAAACTGGTGCAGGAATTTATAACGGTTTCAAGCGTAACTACAATGCGCTCACGTTAATTGCAACTTTGGATAAATGCAATCTCGCGGTAACTGCAACCAGGCCTTTCATTTCAACAGCAGCAGCTCAAGAGTTTATAATATTCGATAATTGCAACTCTTATTTACAGATTGTGACATTTTTTGTTTCTCTCTGAATATTTACCCAGTATTTGATTATAATATGAATATATGTATGCATTTGTTACTTTTAATACTCGTAAAACATGTGATCTCTAGCACATATGTATGACTTTTTAATAATTGCAACTTTCTCGATAACTGCAACAGGGTCGGTTTTAATTAGTTGTAATTAACGCGAGCGCACTTATATATACAATTTCATATTTAAAGCATTTTGAAGTAAGTATTTTTTACAATTAAATATCGAATTGATCAAATATTTTTGTGATATTGGTACTTACACGACAGCCGGGCTAACCTGACGATAAGCAAATCCAGCACATGCACCACAATAAGTATATCCGGCATGACTGTAAAAAACAAGTGGTATGGCATTTTAGAAGTCTCTACTTTAAACTAAACTATGTAACTTACGGTGCGATTATGGCCTTTGCTGGTCCATGCGTTAAGTCAGCGGCTCCTAACCAATTTTCTAATTGTCTCGACAGTTCAACAGCTGAAATAAGTTATGTTTAAATCATTTGTACGGAATTTCTATATTAGGATTTCAAGATTTTTGTCAGGTTCAACGTATTTTTATTGATTTAAATTGATTTAAAGGTTTGTTATAAACTTTTCGGTATATTTGGCATTTGTTAGAAACTGTTCTTCCTCTCAATTCTACAATCCCGTCACTTAGTTTGCATGTAATTTTCTTAATTATAAGCTTAAAATAAATGTTCAACACTAAGCCACGTATAATTTTCATAGTAACAAAGTTAAGTAAAATTTTTGCACCCCTGAAGTCAATTAAACGCACAATCCAGTAAATGTTACTAATAACAATTTCCAACAGTGTTCTATTGTTTCATTCAGAGATGACTTTCCTAACTATAAAGTTCAGTAAAGCTTTATAACTATGTTCTTACATATAATATAAATATCCCGTGAAGTCAAATAAATGCATTTAATCACTAATCTTACCATTGAGTACAATTTCAAGTGAAATGTCGACACTTAATTGTTTTAACCACTAGTACAATTATTAATATATAGTAATCAATAGTTCAATTGCTGATATTTAATTACTAATTCAATTACTGACATTTAACTTCGATATTGGCTCTTTAAACTTCGGTTAAGCTCCTACTTTTTGTTGATATTTTACCATATATGATGGATAGGGTATATTAGTTTTAATCCGACGTTTGTAACGCATAGAACCAATAATGCTACAGCAGAGTGAATTATATACATATGCTCAGAATGTGAAAACAAATCTATTTAAGAAGGACCTTCTTGTTTATTTGAAATCATGCAGGGCGGGAAGTATCATCTTAAGATAAAAAATCTTATATAGGAGTTATATTTTTTATCTTAAGATAAAAAATATAGCTCCTATTATTAATTAACTTGGGCGTAACAAATTATTAAAATTAAAATTGTATTCGTCCATATGGACGTTGAAAACTCAGATTCTGCAAAAATGATAGCTAAAATGTGTGTTACTATTCTACTAAGAAAAATTCGAAACTAATTTAAAAATTAACTATTATGTTACATACGTACTAGGAATTGAGGCGGTGAGAGTCTGAACAGACCATTAGCAGAAGTAAAGCGTTATCAAAAAGAGCCATATATGTATTTTTAATTTGAAATAACAACAAAATGGTATAAGATATCAATGAGACTTTCTGTTTTAAATATTGGTTCACGACATTTTTATTTGAAAATAATTTCATGTAAATGATCGCCTCTTGATTTTTTAGAAATTCGATAATGGTACACCAATAATAGTGCGTTTACGATGGTTCGTCCCCAATCTTAATCCCAAAGCTTTCCTCCAAGCTATATCGAAAGCTTTGCTCCCGAGCTTTCCACCGAAGCTTCACTCCCAAGCTTTACTTCAAAGTTTTGCCCACCGCCTTCCACTCGCGGGTTGATAATTGAGCATCATTTGTTAAACGCTAGCAGGTGCGTAGATTAGCTAAAGCCATGCTAAAGCTAATTCCCATAGCAACTTACCGCTATTAAGAAGTGAAGAGAAAACATGTGCTTAGCAGCTGCATTTTTATTCTGGAAAACATTCGCCGGTTAATCAGTATGATAAAGAGAACAATGACATTTGGCCGAGGTCGTCACCACGGCAAAGTTTTATGGAGATTTTAAGTAATTTAGAATTAAATGAGTAGTTAAGCATATTTTTCATTTATTTCTTTGCAGTAATCTATATATTAATTATACAAAGAAAGCTCCCGGTTCCGTATTTCAGCCACTTTTTTATATAGAGTTTCATCGACCTTTTCTTGAAATTTTATAATGGCAACACTGATCCGTATTAGTTCGGGGTTGTGTTCATTACTTTGGGGTTGCGTTCCTGGGTAACTTTAGTGTTAAGTGCGGTGTTTGCCACCGATAAGTATGCAATACATGGATTTATTGGAACTTTTTCTCATTTCCTCTATTATTTTAACCATTTATTGCATAATATGGATCTGTTCAAGATTTCAGTTTTTGCAGTGACTTTTAAGGGCTAAACAGGAGAGATAGAGAAATGTCCATTTCTGCATGGTAAAATATTTTGCATGCATCATTTTAATTCTTGCTTGCATGAGAGGATTAGGCCTACAGGGGACACCTCCAAAAAAACGCGACTCTTGCCTTACCTCTACTAGGGTCGTGTGGAAAAGGGCTTAAAATTTAAGGTGCAAATTGAGGGAACATATAAAAATGTTATACCACTCATATTCAATTTGTGTAATTGCACAGGGGTCTCCTAGTGTGAATAATTTTAGCATTTTTCAGCATTATAACCAAAAATTCCTTAAAATGTATAGAAAACTTTGCCGTGGTGACGTTACGTAACCTAACCTAAGCTTTCAGTTTTTATATTGTAAAGTAAACCAGAATTTCTACGTGTCAGTGAAAAAATTGGCTTCACTTTTGCCTCGTTGGTTTTGCTCCTTTTCGTTGTATGCTCGAAGCTTAGAACGAGCTAGGAACAATTTAGAGTAACTTAGAACCAGTCATCGAATACAGAACTGCAAGTTCCGAATAGTTTCAACAAAAGCTTCAGTATGGATTGAGTATGCTGCTCAAGTCGCATTAAAAAATGGAGCCACTTCTATATTGCTTCCTATTTTCTGACAAGCATTTTCCACTGCAGTGTTAGCGAGATTATGGACATAAAGTACTGAGCAACCAAAAATGGCGGAACTACATTCTCTTTCTTTTGCATTTTATACCTGAAAAAACTGGTCCCAGTTGAAATAGCAAACTTACTAGTCAGTTTATGGGCCCCGCCTGGTATCCCTCTCCTTTCGACAAGCTTATATACACCTGGTCTGGCTATGTGGCCTCTTTATCCATCCATATTGGAG
>QYTT01083562.1:18981-30769 GCA_006980735.1 Dasypogon diadema
GTCATTGCGGCAAAGTTGTGTGGAGATTTTAAGTCATTTAGGAATTAAATGAGTCATTTTTCATTTATTTCTTTGCAATAATGTTCCCCAGAGCATATTCCAGGATATTTTATTCATGACTAATTTGAGCATTTTTCAGCAATATAACCAAAAATTCCTTAAAATGTATAGACAACTTTGTCGGTGTGATGCCACGTAAACAAAAATGGCGGAACCTACACTTGGGCTTACCATTTCGTGTGTTCTCTGTACCGCGGATGAAGGCTAAAATATCTCTAATCTTACTTGCTGTTTCCAGGATTGGTGTTTTAAACTTTCGTGTCATCAATTTTCATGGAAGAGAGGTATTATTTTATTTTATATAATTTGTATGACATTTTATATAATTTGTATGGAAAAATTATACAACTAGTGCCATATATTGTAGTTATTTAGTTTAAATATCTGTATTGCCCCCTTGGGTTTAATAAAATGTCAAAGTAATTCTTTTATATGCCAATGAGCAGAAAAATTTCTGTTAATTTGAATCTGTTAAATCAGCTGCGACATATTGCAAGCATATGAATAGGGCCTGTCTACCAAAAGTCTACCCCGAAGTGTAGACAATGCAAATCTACGCGTAAATGCCCATCACTGGTTATAGCGATGCGTCTTAAATTGGACGGTTTTTCCCTTTGTTGTTCGCTACAATTTTCGGTAGTGTTTCGTCTTCATACTTTTCTAGCACTTTTAACACATAGTTGAAATTCAAGGACAGTGTGTATTCGTATATACTTTTGGCACACATTTCTATGTGGAACTTATAATTTGGAATATTGTTTGGCAACCGTAAGAGCTTGTTTTTCATAGCGAACCGAGTTAGTTGTTCCAGTTCATCGTAAATCCTCAGGCTTGGGCTTCTTGGGCTTCATGGGACAGTGAGAATCTGATGAGCGACTCAAACATGCGGATAAATGATAATACTTATAACAGCTTACGATTTCCACTTAATTTCCTTCGTAAGGGGATTACTGTTTGGTTCTTTCATTCTTGAAAATCATTATTTTCGATTTGCTCAGATTTAATTTGAGGGTCCACTATTTACAATACTGTAAGACGATATCAATGTTAGATTAGAGATCCTGAGCAGTTTCAGTTTAACAATTGTAGTTCCAACTATAACCCCTTAAATTAGATTCTTATTAAAGCAATTTGCAAACGCCCAACCGGGCTTAAAAGACAGTTTTGTTTTAACCCCCTCTCTGACTTCAAGTAGTTTGATATTACCGCCCTTCCCAGAAGCCAGTTTTTTATAATTCTTATAAAATTCGTAGAGATGCCTGTATTATAGACCTTATAGAAGAGGGCTGATCAGTTAATGGTTTCGAATACTGCCTTGAGGTCGATAAAGAAGCAATGTAATTTACATTTGGGTTTAGAAGGTTTTGTATTGATTAAGCTAAATTAAATTTTGACGTGAAATTCACTTTGAAAATGTCCATATGAATAGTCTCATATGAATAGATACCAACAAGTCAGTTTTATCATCGTCAGTGCGTCGATCGACTTGCCTGGCATTGACGCTTACAATGAGTAGTCACAAATTTTCATCACTTTCATTTCATTTTTACAAGGAAATCATTACAAATTACATAAAGTGATTATTAATTAAAAATCCTGATGAAAATTGATCACGTCAATTATTTAGCTTTGTGTGCAATTAAACACAAGGTGGTAGCACTTGGTTTATTTAATTTAAAATGTTCACCAAGTATAAATTTAATTCTTAGTAATAGTATTCTTTAGTACTTAAAGGTGTGCAAATCTATGTAAAGATTCCAAAAATGCATGATACTGAATCAAACGTATGGAAGGAGGAAAAATATAAAGGATTATTCAATATGCCATTAAAATATTACTTATTCATATCATTGAAAAGTGGTAGTGGTTTACATTAAATAATGATTTCGGTTGTACAATTATCAGTAGTTATACATTGCATAAACATAATTTATTGCTTCCATAAAAATTCAGGAAAATAACGTCAATAGGGCACTATTATTGATGGTCAATAAATTATACATCTGAATTACTTTCAAAAGTTTTTATTTGCATCCAGAAAGGTTAAATTCAATAAAATACTGAAAATAGTCCCTATTGATTTATTTGTTCGGTTGTAAAAGTGGATATAATTACAATTCTCAGTATAATTGCAAGCAAGTTAAGAGCATCAAGTTCGATTCTTGTAAACTATATATTTATTGCCCATAAATTAAGTCTGAATAAAAAGTTTATTGATTTCAACCTTTCCTGATTAAAGTTGTTCCCAACTTCTCCCTAGTTGCATGTCTATTTATCGCAGACAGGAATGGCTTTCACGTGTTTATCGATTATAACAACAGCCGTGAACTATTACTATTATTGGTGAGTCAACCTTCAGGTCCTTTGAGAACCTTCCGATGTAGGAAGTTTCTTCCTTGAGTGCTAACAATAATAATATTTATATAACCAACTAATAAATTTCCACGTTAATAGTCCAGAGGTGTTAATGCTTGCTTACGGATGGCTTTAAACAAAACGTAAAATGGCAGGGACTTACACATATGTGGCAATCAATGACAGTTTCATAGCGATTATGCTGGTAAAAAGACTTACCCCAAATTAATAATTAAGAAGTCCGTGCTATATAAATGGGCCCAAAACTACTGACGTGTCAAGTTCTATTGTTATGGAGACACTATATCCCAGTAAAATTGCTTCTCTTTGCATTTGACTTCGTTGTGTGTTAATATTTCATTTGATTAGACTTCTACTGTCAATGAGTGCTGTTTATATGTACTGACCCAAAATTTTTAACAGCGTCGGTAGTTTTATTCGGCACTTTATCAATTTTGTTAGTGACTAAATCTCACTAAGGTCATTTCACAGACAGTGTCACACCTAATTCAATATCATAATATTTAAATTTTACTTTAAAAAGTTTTTTAATATTGTGCATCAGAGTAGAAAAACTTATATGTACCTACTGCAAGATTACTATAATAAATAAATAAATATAGAGTTTCCCTTCTAGCCCAAAACGCGCACTTCTCAGCATCGAGCCGAGGAACATTTACCCATCTCCGCAAAGAGCGTTCACGCATTTCCAGGAACTGCGTTAAGATTGAGCTCCCCGACAAGCATGCAAAACAAGTAAGAGTTAGTAAGGTTAAACCAATTAAAAAACCATAGGGGTTGTTAGTGAATTAAAAAAGAATTTCCCTCCAAGTCTAGAAGGCGCACTTCTTAACCAAAAGCCAAGAATCGTTTACCTAAGAATAGGCTCACGCACCAGCATTCAAGACATGAAGCTATTAACAGAGCTAACCAGACAAATAGACAAAAATTAAAACCAGTGGCCCTTAGCAGAGTAAAACAGGTCAGAGGATAGAGAATTTGTAACCTAGGGCATACCCGAGGATCACACAACAACGAAGACGGTTCCTTAGTACAGTCTTCGACAAGTTAAGGTCAAAATGGATCCCAACACGATTAAGACCTGCGCACATGCGGTTGATGGGCTCATTCTTACCATAGTTGGTTCTAGAAAAATTGATATGCAAAAGGGGAACACCCCTGAGACCACGATCGTTTGTCCTGAAAGACACCCTGTTCCGAAGCACCAGAGAGTCCACATTAGAGCTCAAGAGCTGGCGGATGAAAACTATCGGCAATCTCTCGCCGCTTCTCCAAAGAAATCAAGCCGACGAGATTCAGTCGGTCACGATAGGGCGGAAGGATTAATGGGTCATTCCAAGGGAGATCTCGAAGCGCAAATCGAATGAAATTGCGTTGGACAGATTCGATACGGTTGATGTGGACAGCATAGAATGGGTTCCAAACCTGGGACGCGTAATCAAGAATCGGTCTGGCAAACGAGTTATATAAAGTTAAAGAAACTGAAGATTATAGAGTAAAACTTAGATGAATTGGATTTTATTATAATTTCTAATAATTGTTCTATTTTTATTTTTATATTGCTTTAAATAGTAGAGTAGAAATTTTTTCAAATTCTTATACGAGCTACTGAGCTGACTGGATTAGGAAACAAAACATAACTGTTAATGTGGTTATTAGATGCAATTTTTTTAATTTATTTTGAATATTTAAAGTGAATAAATTGAATTGAATTGTGACCTGAATGTCAGAAAACTCCTTGGACCAGCGTTTGATGAAACCAAGCACAGAGTTACTCTTGGAGACAACATAATCGACATGGGAAATGAAGTCGAGCTTCGAGTCGAGTTTCACACCAAGGTCCATAACGTATTAAACGCGAGGAATGACATCCCAACCAAGTGTATAAACATAGCTAATAGCATCGCGCTTCCTGAAGAACGACATAACTCACATTTGTTTATATTAAGTTCCAGGTCGTTGTGCCCACAATAAGAGTAGAAAAAATTTAAATCACCTTGAAGAGAAGCACAGTCGCTGACATCCTCAATCAAAGAGAATATATTCATGTCATCGGCATAAATTAAAACACTTGTTACCTCCTAAAAATAATTGGCTGTGGTGTGAGTTGTCCCAGTGTCAAATGTTACTCCTTTAAGCTGGTGTACTGCTCCGGAATTTTAATTACAGGTATCGAGACTCGACTGATTCTATTGCTCCTTATCTATAATGACCATCGCATTCGGTTGTGAATCTACTCAAAGGACAATTTGGGCTACAACCTTCCTCCCGGCCAATTTCATCCCATGCTATAAAGAATCGCCACTAGGCGCCACTCTTGATGAAGCCATTGTTTTAACGAAACGCGACCATCATGAGCATACACGAAAGCACACTGGTGAACGGCCATTTTTATGCACTATCTGTGGTAAAAGTTCAACAACTAAAACTAATCATAACACCCACTTCAAAATTCATCATACGCGTGACCCTTTTACAACGGAGACATAATTCCATAACAAATTGATAATGTGATTAACATTGAAAACGATAAGTTAGTGTTTTTCGTTAGTATGTATTATTATTAGTAATTTTATTTACTGAATTGAAATTTATTGTAAAGACTTCTTGTTTCCAATAGTTAACCTCTTGTTAAAATTCGTTTTACATTTTGCTAAATTGCTTTTAGATAATTTTTGAGCGCTTTGAAAACTCTTTACTCTAAAGAACGGATAAGTTTACTAGAAGAAAGCTTTTATGTTGAATCCACAATATGCATTTTGAAGATTGTTTTTTTTAAGGATATATCAGTAACTCTTACAGTTCAATGTGTCAAGATTAAAGGTACTTTTGAACACTACTACTTTTAAACATTAGTTTTTATACAAGCTAAGTTAAAAACATAAGTTTTTCATACAATCTGTACAATTGTAGCTGACATTGTTCTAGTCGAGTTAACTAGCCACTACAACAATTCTTAATATTATAAAGCAAACTAAAACAGAAAAGCATCTTTTTTCCCGTGTAAAAGTATTAACTTTAAATTCGTTAATGAACAAAAATCGCTAGCAGACCAAGCCTCTTCGAAGTATACAAAATAATCCAAAATACAATAAGGACTAGAGTGATTTGTGATACTTTATTAGAAGGAAAAAAAAACATTTTCATATTTTCATAAAAGCATCTTCTGTGCAAACAAACGAACGTTCAAATTTTCAAATTAAATCGCCGCGCCAAACGTTGAGGTACCACAAGACAGCCCGAATCAAAAGCAGCATATTGGGAAAAATGGCACTGGCGCGAGGTGGTAAAGGAAAAATGTTGATCTTGGTGGCTCTCTTCTGGTTGGGTCATCGAGCGAAGCGGATCAGTGGTCCGAACAAAAAAAGTTAAGAGGAGTTTAAAGAAAAAAAGAAAAGTGAAAAGAACTTAAAAGTGAAATAAGTTGGGGACCTAGAAAACTATTATAAAAGTGATATAAACAGGTGGAAAAAAAGGGACGAAGAGATAGAAAAATGGTTACAAAGGGGCTTGGTCGTCACCGGGATTAACATAAAAAAAATAGCAGCTGGATCTAACCGCGTGGAAGGAAGAGCGATTTCCCCATAAGATAAGTATAACTCATAGTTTATTTTTGGTTTTTGTGTAATGGTGGAGTGGCTGGTTGACGGCGGCTACATTTGTTAGGTGATATCCTTGTTGTTACCTTTTTCTTTAAATTTAGCGATCAAGAATTATAAGGATTATTTACATAAAAAGCAGTGGTTTTCCTTTTAATATACAGGTTTCGTGATCTAGCCTGCAATTGCAAAAGATCACGTGGCGCCCATATTTTTCGTTATATCTATCAATTTTACAGGTTGGAACCCAGCCCATCTACTGAGCTAGCCTGCTACGTAGTTGGAGAGTACGTAGCACACTAGAGTACTTCAAAAGCCAGACGATGTCATCAATAGACAGGACAAAAATAAGAGGGCCGAGATTGCTGCCCTGAGGTACACCAGATGTAGCCTCAATAATCCTGGACTGGGAGCCGCGGAACAACACCTGGTAAGATCTATCGGATAGGTACGAAGAAATCCATTTCAGCAGTAAAGCCGGATAACTTGTCAAAGGCCTTACTGAAATCTGTATAAATACAGTCCGTTTGTAAGTTATTATTAAAACCAGTCATTGTACTCGAAGTAAATTCCAGTAAATTAGTGGTAGTAGACCTATCCGACACAAACCCGTGTTGACTAATGAACAGAACACTTTTATCAGTATAGTAGAAAACACTTGCTTTCTGAGTTACCTGTCGATAAAATTGATATTATATTTTTCTTTATTATCTAGATATGATGTAATTATGTATACATATAGATATAACTATATGCGATAGTTTGTAACTTTATCTATAAGGCATCAATGTTTAGGAACGTGTATTTTATTCTGTATTATATTGAAGCCATCTCAAACGAAACTATGAAGTGATATGAAATATGCGAATGCGTTCGACACCGTAAAACGTTGTGAATCATTCTTCATTTCGGGATAAAGCTGAGTTCTAAAAAATATATATCTATGGAAATACGGATCCGAACATTCGGATGTTTCGCTAACAAGAAACTGTTATTGATATTGGAGTTTCCATAGCGGGGTACAATAATGTTTTAAAATACGATTTAGTAGTTCATGTGCCTATTTAACAACAAATAAGCAGATATTCTTCGCTCTATTTATTGTGGATTTCTGGACAGATCTGGCAAATAGAAGCAAGAGGCGGACCATGAATTACGTGAACTGTTTACAGTTCTTAACAAACTTAATTTCATATTTTCTGCCAGACTTAGAAGACTTGTCTACATGTCTAAAATGAAAAATCATCAAATCATCAGAAGTTTTCCTGGAGAGATATCCTGAGGGTAATTCAAAATGTGGAAAAGCCCGCCAGTAGGGTTTTAGCGGCATGAAAGTAGATCGGCATGGTTTGCATTAAGAGTTTGTATAAAGAGTGTTTCAACAAGATCTGCAGGATTTAAATTCTTCTTCTTCATCTTGATTTGGGGGCTCTCCTGTAAGTGCCACCATTCGACACCGAATGCTGACCCCCTGGCTTGACCTCTAGAATATAACGCCAAAACATAGTACGATAAATTACAGTATTACAATTATATCACAATTAATTAAGGAAAAACCGACATATAAAATAAAGCATAAAACAAAAGAATAACACTAAGGCATGGTGGCTTGATTAAAACTGAGTCCCAATAGCAGGATATACGTCCTCACTGTTCAACGAATGAATCGCGACTGAGGATTTAAATTGTGTATCGTATCTTTCTGTTAAACTATTTGAAATTTATATTTGACATAGCTGCCATTCATAGATTTGCGAAATTTACCATGGAACGCTACAAAATCGCAGAATATGTAGAAATAGCTGAATTTTATTATGAAAATTCATGTTCAATGGCAAATACAGTTCCAAAATTTGTCCAGTGCCAAGCGTGAATACTGCTCACAACCTAATCAAAAAAATTGATATATACTGGGTCAGTATATAACAATTAATGACGTCAGAGCGAGCATCAAGCAATTGGGCTTGATTTTTGACATTTCGTTCATCTTCTATGGTTAAGACTAATGGGCCTATTTGGCAAAAATTGATGGAAATTACACATTATTTTTGTTTCAGAAATATTTGATTTTAATTTTAAAAGCTATTAGCTTATAGGAAATCAAAAATAATACAAAAGAATATTCGTTTTCTTGAATAAATCCTATTCATAATTTGCATGAAGTCAACTCAAAAGTTAACTTGTTAACTTGAAGCTCCAAGTTGTCTCGGTCTGACGTTACTCATTGTTATAACGAGACGAAGACGTTGACTTGGATTGGTATCGGCCCTTAATATCAATTCCATGGTTAGAATATTTCCAATAATTTAAAATACAGTCAAACCTCTCTAAGTCGAAAGCCAGCTTGCCATTGAAACCAGTTCGAGTTAAGAAAATTTCGATTTAGGGAATTATGGAATTATGGAGAAAAAATCCAATGGAGTGCCATATGAGGTACAGAAATTTCGAGTTAAGGGAAGACTCGTGTAAGAGAAAGTTTTAGTTTAGGGTTTTGGGAGTTTTGAAACTGGTCTTCATTGGCAGTCTCGTATTTAATCTAACGTGCGGATCAAGATTCGCAGACGCTGTAGAAAAACCACTCATTGATAAGTTGCTGCTAATGTTGCCTTGAGAAAGATCATTTCCCTGATTATTCTAGTCGTTATATGATATCATATGTTTTTAAAAGATGGTTCTGAAAAGAAGTTAACCTTGAATCAAGGTATAATGCAGGAAAAAAGACTTCATTTTCTAGCAACAGTTCCTTTCTTTTCCTCATTACATCCAATAATAAATGAGCAAAGTCTCATATAAAGACCCATTTCTTCGTCTTACAGCATAACTAATCCTGGAAAAAGTCTCCAATAATGTATTGTTCAGTTTGCAATTTCTTAGTGCATTCTATCCATGACCTGAATGATACTATGAAAATTTTCACAAAATCCCAGTTCATTCTATTGTTATGTTAGGGTTCCCTGAACTAAAACTCTCGTTTGCGCACTGATTGATTGAAAACAGACTGATTCGTCTTGAATTCACATTCAATTCTTAGCAAGGAATTCAAACGTGGGAGTATGAAACGTGAGGGAAGTGAATCTTACTCGTACTTGACTTTTCTTTAAACATCGTCGCATTTTCTTGAGAAAATCTTAACATCAAACGGATCTTTAGCCAAGACTGTAACAGATTCGAATTTTTACTAGGAAGAATTATAGATAAGAGATCACATAGATGTAACAAGTAATTAAATTCGATTTCTGAAATAATTTTTAAATTATTAAAGCAAATTATTATTTCTTCTGAGTCGCGACAGTGATGGCGTCCAAACGCAAAAATATGTACAACACTGACTCCTGAAGACAAGTGGACCATAGTTTAACGGCATGAACGTGGTGAATCGCCAGCTGCATTAAGTGTTGTTTATGGGATAGGGCGGGCTATAGTCACATTGTTAAAAACAAAAACAAAATTGATCAGTTTGTGAAATCTGTTGGGAATCAACCTGGTAAGAAGCTTGCTTAGCATTGTTAAAATGCACCCCCCGTAATCCGGAAAATTCGATAATCTGACAACCTTTTGGTCCCATATCTGTCGGATCATCGAAATTGGATTGTATTTCTTTTTTTCTTAATTCTTAACAAATAAATCGCAAGAAAGAATAGAATTTTACTGTGCTCAATTCGGATTTTTATAGTTTCCTATTCCAGGAAAAGCATTGTGCTGCCACAGTTCTACCTTGACTTTTATTTTGTGAAATGTAAATTCCTTCTTCAATCCACACTTTATTCAAGTCAAAAATATGTTAGTTCACGATCTTGAAATTCGATCTGTCACTTAATTCGATTAAAGTTTTTCGCGAGTGGTTTTCGGGTAAATTTCCTTGTTGTTGTGGATTAATTGCAGGTGACTTTTCATAAATATGTGTAATAATGTGCGTCCCAATGTTTTTGATGTCGGGACTGCGGTTTTCCCAGTAATTTCGTGAAAGTCCCCAGATGCCTCGATCTTTGCTTACATTGCCAAGGAAAGGTTACTTTCATGAAATTTTTCACATTTCTCCATTGTTCTGTTTCAATTGAATAATCTTATGCTTCCTCATTATGTTTAGGTTGCACAAATATGCTTTCTTAAACATTTCAGGAGTTTGTTTGGGCATAGAAACCCCCTTGCAAAATGCCCAAGAAACCTCGAGTAAATATTTCAGAGGGCTGCCACATGAAAGTTCTATTTTTTAAACTCGCAAATGTAAATTCTTTTCAAAAGTTTTCGTGATCGCCATGAAAATATGCATATATCGATTTTCGAGGTCGCTGATAACGAATCCAGTGTCGGATTTCTTAAATTCAAAATGGCGGATCCAATATAGTAGACAAGATTTCCTAAACGTCAATGGAAAGTTGGAAGAATGACGAAAATATAGGTTTTTGGAGCTGATGATTACGAATTTAACCTCAACGCTTAAGAATTCAACATGGCGGATCAAATATGGCGGTTGTAAATGCTAACTTTTTCAAGAGTTTCTCGATCATCATGAAAATAAGTCCATATGGGTCTTTGGAGGGCGTTGATTTCGAATCTGGGGTCAGATTTTGGAGATTCAAAATGGCGGGACCAATATGGCGAACAGTCAACGGAATATTCACGAAATGACAAATTAAAGCTAAAGGGTGCGGCGGCAGACTGCGGATAGTAGGACTGCCTGCAGATTTGAAAGTCAGCTGCGAATATGTAAGAATAAGTAGCCGCGGACAAGTAACTACAAACGCATTATTTTCATTTCTTCCCTACGTCTAGGGTACAACATAATTAGTCTAAACCAATTATAGCTTCTTTCCTTGTGATAGGGTATATTAGTTTTGATCCAACTTCTGTAGCGCATAGAACCAATAATGCTAGAGCACAATGAATTATATACATATGCTCAGAAAGTTAAAGCAAATCGATTTAAGCATGTCCGTCTGTCCGTCCGTTCGTCTGTATACACGATAACTCGAGAATGACTTGAGCTAGAAAGCTGAAATTTGGTATATATTACTTTCAGAAAATTTGAAGGTTTAAGCTAGAAAATGCGGCGAATCTCCCCACTCCTTCAATAGGCCGCCATATTGAATTTTTGGATTATTGGACATATTTTTTTTTTCAATTCAATTTCAATTCAATTTCAATTTATTGTACAAAGGCAGTACATAAGAATCATAATTCTTTACCGTAAAAAAGAAAAAAAAAAGCCAAGGAGTAAATATTAAAACTAATTATAAGAAAGTGAATTTACAAAAAGTTATATATATACAGATTGAGAAAAAAAAGATATGTAAATAACTGAAAGGTTGAGAAAGAAAGAAAAGAATAAAGAAGAAAAACGAGAGGCTGCTACTACAATACAATTAGCACTAACTACACGTCGGCAAGTGTTACGAATGTATATAAAGTAGGCTAGTTATTCTCAGAACCACTCAAATGAATCAACAATCTCCTCCGGAACTCACCGTGACTACCAATCCGCTTAAGGGGCTCCGGCAGTGCATTCCACAGCCTAATAGCATAAACAAAAAATTACCGCTCTTTTTGAAGGCAAACGTAGTAAGGAACGAGTAAATGAGTTACACGTGACGAAGACAAAAATTTAATGTGAGTAGTCAAATAACTAGGCATATCACTCCAAATCACTTTGTGCAGAAAAATTAATATGAGGCAACATGTAAGAGCCTAAAGGATGAGCTATCCAACTTACCAACAATTGGGATGACAGAACATACAAAAGGCATGAGAAGAGA
>QYTT01083563.1:0-15720 GCA_006980735.1 Dasypogon diadema
AACCAAATATGGGGAAGGTGGGAAAATGCTCATACATGTCAAAATTTGTAGAGAACTTTTTTATCACGTAAAAAGTAGTAATACTTTTTTTAAATAGTCGTAAATTATTATTTTTTCATCCCATGGAAGAATTCTCATTGAGGAAAACCAAGAATGAAATGAATTAAAATGGGGATTCAGCTCAAGAGTCATAAAAGGAACATCTGGAGTGCCTCAGAGAAGTCATCTTAGTCCCCTTATTCTTGTTCTTTCGATTGATGACATTGTGAGTCTTCCAGAGTTTTGATTTATTCTGATGGTATGAAAATAGTTTTTTATGCTTGGTACAGGAACAATGATTTGGAACTCAACAACAATAAATGCGAGGTCATGTCAGTTTTTAGGAGTACGATGCTCTTGTGTTTGATTACACATTCCCTGCTAAGACGTGCAGTCTGTTAATTGTTTAGGCGTTATTCTTGACCCTTCAAGTTCCGGACATTGTTTTCAAGCATCACCTTTCCTTCAAATTTCCGACATTTCCTTCAAGTTCCCGACATTGTTTTCAAGCATCACCTTTTAAATTTTAATATTGACTCTTCGAATTCTCTGCGAATCTTTTAGGGTTAATGGTTACAATTTAAGAGGTTCCCCTTTGTTGCATGCTAACTCCTCGAGAACTAACTATGGAAAGCATGATCCCATTAATCG
Source organism: Dasypogon diadema (assembly GCA_006980735.1). NCBI lineage: Eukaryota > Metazoa > Arthropoda > Insecta > Diptera > Asilidae > Dasypogon > Dasypogon diadema. Next base: position 691 of record QYTT01083563.1, read on the forward strand.
CATGTTTTCGAGAGAACTTTCAAGATCTCCCAACAGCAACCGTCCATAAAATAAATCTGATAATAAGAAGATCCCCAATGTAATATTAAACGACAAAGCGCCACTCGACTTTCATAATCTTTCCGCTCCAGTTCTTAGACCAGAGCATAATGATATGCATGAAAACTTTCGCGATGTAGAATCCTTCGAATGACACTTCTACTCGCTCCAAATCGATTATTATTACATATTAGGATTATTAGGTTTAAGTTCGTTAGGTTTAAGTAAATTCGCCTTTGCCAACTTGTCCGTAACCTGGACATAAGGATCCCATAAGGGTACAAAAGCCGGAATATTTAAACATGTGGAAGGCGTCTGTAAAATTTTGAAATTTTTTCTCTTTTTGGGGGAAAAAAATTTTTCTAGGAATACCACCATAAAATATTACAAACAGAGGGACGCAAAATATCCTAAAAATTGGAAAAATAATTAATCAACCGATTGAAATGGTCCACACCGGTCAGGCATCTTCACGTAGGAGAGGAAAGGATGTCAAAATAAGGGTAATTTTCTGATTTAACGAATACCTCTAGAATATCCGCTTCACACCACCTTAGTGTGTGTTTATCTCTGTATAATACTTTTACACTTCCCAATTTTTGCAAAAGCTTGACTCATGTCCTTTCTGCAATCATCATTTCAATTGTGTACAAAGCAAAAAATAATTTTATTTAGATAACATTTGCAATTGAAATGAAATGATTTATGTCCAAAGTAGTGGATAATTTATGTAAATTTCTGCCCAATAGCCATATTAATCTCAACCATGAAATCATGAACAAAATGTCTAAAATCAAGCAAAGCAAACGAATTGGAACAAGCTTGCTTATTCGCTGACGTCACTAATTGTTATAACGAGACGAAGGCGAAGACGAAGATGAAGACGAAGACTTGAATTGGAATAGGCCCTAAGAATATTTCACACGGACTTTTTTCTTAATCAAAATCAGACCATCAACAAATCCGCAACGATACATATTTTTAACTTATTTAAATTTAGTCATTGGCAAAAACAAAAATAAATCCGCATAAAATTCCGTTCATGGTTCATTATTTATTTTTTGTTACTACAATAGGCATATGATGTAATGAGATTTGCAAAATATGCGTTAATATTATGGAAATTTTTTAATTTCATTTCGCATTGAGATTATATTTCTGAACGTGCCAGTTTTTTTTTTTGAATATTCTTTTCAATTCACTTTCGCAAAGTTTGAATTTTTTCCAGTGAATATCTGATCTAATATGATAAATCTTTCGCCTTAATTATATCAAAATAAATTACCTGCTTACAATGAAAATAATTTTTCTTAGCTTCAGTAATGGTAAAAAATAAGAAAAGTGGTTTAATTTGAAGGCATGTAATTAACATAATGAACTTACTGAGTCCGTTCTGCACTGATTATGTGACGAAAGCTCGAGATGCTGAAACTATTGTTGGCGCATAATTTTTTTATTGTAATGTTTCTAGTTTGTTTTACATTATTGAACGAAGAAGTGACGAAATAGAATCTTTCTAAAGGGTTTATAGCTAGATTAAATATAACTAAATATTTATATTTCTGCATGCATGGAGATCTCAACTAATTCGGTTACTTTAATTGACATATCTTGTCTCGTTTAATGCAAAAGCACATTATATCACCTGAATCAGCCTTCGATAATGAACTCGATTTCGAATCGAAACAGGATCAGAAACAAGACAAGAAATGTTCTCTGAGAATGAATGAGACTTTTTGTATCGACTATTTTAACTGAATTCAATAATTCTAAAGCTTTAAATCTTTAGTCTATCTATTTTTCAATTGCGAACAAAATTCAATGTAAGAGTTAATTTCTAGTTGACTTCAACTTATGCAAATCTTTTCCGATTGGAATTCTCTGTCCTGCATTCCATAATTGTTAGAGTCTATAGTTCATTCTCAAGAATAATCTCTCTAACAATCAACACGGCTTTGTGTCCGGTAGGTCTACTACTGAAATTGCAGAGGCTTGGTTTTCCCGCCTTGGTGTTAAAATGGTTCCATTCGTATGTCTCTGATAGAAGCTATCAGGTGCTTTTTTGTGGTTCTCGGTCTAGGGTCATAGAGGCTATGTCTGGGGTGCCTTAGGGTAGTCATCTTGATCCTCTTATTTTTGTCCTTCCATTGACAACATTGTTCAGCTCTTGAAGTAGTCCAGAGTTTTAATTTATGCTGACGATATGAAGACATCTTCCTTCATTAATGATGTTAATGACTGCGCTTCTCTTCAAAAAGACTTAAACACTTTCTTTTCCTGGTGTGGTCACAACCACTTAGAGCTCAACATAAATAGGTGTGAGATCATGTCGTTTTTTCGGAGGCATGCTGCTATTAGATATGATTATAGATTTGCTTCAGTGTTCCTCGCGTGCAATCCGTTAATGACCTTGGCGTGAGGCTCGATACGAAGCTTGAATTTATTTCCCATATTAATCATGTTGTATCTAGAGATAGCTCCATGCTCGGTTTCATTAAGCGTTGATCTAGGGAATCCTCCAGTCTCCAGGTTTCTTTGACTTTTTACAATTCGTTCATCAGACCAATAGTAGAATACGCGTCCCAGGTATGGAACCCTTTCTACCTTGTCCACATTGACCGCATTGAGTCATTAGATTTGCGTTTGCGATTTGGGAACCTCCCTTGGAATGACCCTTTGATTCTCCCGCCCTATCACGAGCGGTTTAGTCTTATTGGACTGATCTCCTTGGAAAAGCGACGGAGGGTTGCGGACGTAGTATTTATTCACCAGCTATTGAACTCCAACATCGATTGTCTGGAGCTCTGAGATAGAGTGCACCTCAGGACTAATAGCCGTAATTTGAGCGGTGTTCTCCTTTTGCATATTAATTCTTCTACACCTAACTAGGCATGAGCCTATTAACCGCATGTGTTTAGCAGCTAATCGCGCTGGGGAACACTTTGATTTGAATGTACCCAAGAGTCGTCTTGTCCTTTTCGTGCCTCGTAAGACTTTGTGAGACTGCGGAGATAGGTAAATAATTCTTGGCTCTTCGCTGAGTAGTGCGCCTTTTGCGCTAGAAGGCAAACTCAATATAATTCATTTTATTAATTATATCTAAAATGACAACCCAACTGTTAGCCGTAAAAAAACTAACTCGAGTGAAAATATATTTGTGAAAACAGGCAGTTCATAATTTCAGTCGTTCAGATAAAAGTACACGCAAAGATCTGAATTGTTAATTCGAGGCTCAACACTCTTATATTGTCCCAGAACGTAAATACGCTTTTGAAATTAACATTTTTAAAGTTGTAAATAGAAAAAGTGAGTAGGAAGTAATTACTTTAGCATTGTGCTTTATGTTTACATAGAAGGGGAAATGCTTTCCAGTACAACTGATTGTACGTAAAATTAATTAAATGCATGGCTGTGTAGTCAAAAAAATACAAATTGATTACAGTGTCAACAAATTTAGAGGAAGTCTATTGAAAATTACCAGTTATACCACTCCAAGCATGCATTTATGATCTTTTGCACCATTTTCATGCTATTACCTTTAAAATGAGTGGACATATGCGAATGCGCTTGTTTAGCACACGGAAGATGGAACTTCCGCGAAAAGATTGTGTAACCGCTGTCGATTTCACTTGAAAAACATTTATCCAATGGAAATATTGTAGACCAGTCAAAGGTAGATGAAATTAGTAAAATGCGTTGATTTACATTGTAGGAGAATATCATTTGTTGTTGTTACCCTGCTAGTCTGCTTTTAATTGGTGTAACAATAGAAAGCAAAAGAAAGTGGAGAAACAAATTGTGTGATACCACTCTGCATTTCATGACATAAAAACGTTTTTAATGTCATAAATGAGATAATGGAGTTTGCAAATTATATAATTTTGCCCAGCTTCGGTATATAGAACGCATTACTATATTTTCAAGCAGACCATTGTCACTGTTTTTATTGTGAATGGTTTGTGGGTTAAATACCATGCTTGTTTGAAAAGAGTATTAACTTCTGACAAAGAAAATCCTTTGCAAATACAAAATGCATAGTGCAAAATCGATATTCTTAAACAATCTCAGTATTGAGTAGTTTCTAAGAACAGATAACTTGAATAGGTGTTTATGAATTTTAAGCGTCCTTGCGCAGAGTTTTTTTTTATAGAAAATTCGAATGCAAATTTAGCGTACGCTGTAGGAAAGTTTGGGAGATTTAAACCCTCTCTTTTTGTTCTTCTACAAGAAAAGGTTAAGATTACTTCTCCTTGACGTCACTCCACCGGGAGGTAAGGGATGAAATCGACCGCACTCTCGCTATTTCATCAAATTCGGCTGAGTGGTTCGGAAGATATTCCCAAAAACCCATTTTCACTCTCAAAGTTTTGATGGCGGGATCACCATCTGTGCCCCCGTGCACACGTATAGAAAACGTTCCAATTATTTTTCAAAGTTCTGCAACATAGGTAAATTTCATCACGATTTGCAACATTTACACATCTTTTTCAAGTTATTGCCTAAGGTTAAGTCCGGACAACCCCATGCTTAGGCGGACGAAAATTTTCGAGAAGAGGAGATTGGGAAATTTTAACCTGACAAATGTTGCAAGTAAACCTCAATTTTTGGCATGAAATTTTTACTGTGTAACATTCCAGTGGTTTCGCGAGGAAAATTCTCGCCAGTAGATCTGCCTCAACCATTGGTACCCAGATAAATCGCCACGCCCTTTGCAGGAAGTGGACCTGTGCCAGCAGAAGAGAAAGTCTGCAGACGTGTGCCTCAGTCCGAAGGCCATCGGCGAGAGTTTTTTTTTCTACAGTGATGCCAAAGCTCAGGGAATACCCTATGATGCTATGCACAGCCTTGGCGAGAAGGAAAATGGATCTTGTTACAAAATTTGAAATGGAAACCTACTTCGCCTGAGTTGCGGATAATCACTTCAGGTGAAAACATGAGTATTAAATATCCCGTCCACACTGTTCACACCCTCTTGCTAGAATGTGTGCAGCGAAAAAATAACTACCTGCCATAATAATAAGTTGAATAAATAATATCTACTAATTTCAAAAGCACGTAAAATTCAAATCGCTCATTCGAACAGCGAGTAAAATTTACTTCCATCATTTTACAAGACTTTTATCCATGACCTCCACTGAATATCAAGGACGCAATTGCACCTTTCAGCGGTTACAACACCGCAACTCCGCGGTCTGGCAGTCTGTGCGTTCGAAGTGCAATTCCATTTGCGTGACTTGTGACTTCCAAGTCCCAATATATCTGGGATTAAGAAATAGCACGAAAGTTTGTGTTGGTTTTGTCAGTGGCCTCTTTGATTCGCTTAATTATTCCACCTGGTGCAATCGAAAATATTTGCCTGAGAAGGTGATTCGCTTGCCGTTGCCAGTCTGAAGTGACACTGGTCGCGGATGAGGTCAATATCCTGCCGTGTGCAGCTGGCGGTCCACCTAAAAAATGTGCTGTGATGTAATTTTAACAAATTATTTCTGAATGTAATCATTTTATTTTGGTCGGTGACCCTGAAAGTAGCGAAGAAGCCCTGCAGTGAATTTTTATGTCAGCAACTTTCAGTGAGTAATTTACTGGTCTCATTATCAGTACTCCACAGGTTTAGTCAGCCAACTTTGGCCACGGTTACTTTCTTGTGTGAGATTAATTTCTGTTAGAAAATGATTATTTGTTCCGACCTTCAATTTTATTAATTTTGACTCAGGAGAAATTTAGGTCATTGATGAACTCTGATAGTCTTGACAAAGAAGGGAGTACCGATTTGAAAATTTTTTGAAATGTTGTACAAAATGTGACAGTGACTGCGCTCCATCAATTTCTCATTTTGCTTTTTGTATTTTGTAAAAGTTTGATTTATATGAAAACATTCAGTGGCAGGCCATTGTTCATTTGAGAAACAAAAAACTCTCTTCTTACAAAATTTGTAGATTTGATTTATTTATATCAGACGACGATATGATATTTGGAAATTTTTTTAGGAGTTCAAGGTTGTTATTAATTCAGATTTGAAATGTTATAGTTTTTATTTGATTAGCTAAAAATGAATTTAGTGGAAAAGTTTTGAACGTGTATAGCAAGCAAAATTTATTACTTCTATGTAAAACATCAAACTTATTATAACTTCCCTTATTTCTACTATTAATTCTCTACCAAAAACAAAAGTACTGAAATCTACTTTAATAATTTTCTGAAAATTTTTATTTATTTATTTTATATGTATTTAGCTTATCTATTTTAGAATAACCAAAATATTCTGCTTGTTTTCTATGATTATATAACTATAAAATATTCAATGGGAATTGCTAGCTCTTGAGGATGCCAATAAAAGTGCAAGCTCTCCAGTCTAGGACACGAAGCAAAAATAGGAAACAAATTAAATAAATAATGATGAAAAAAAATAAAAGAAAAAAAGATGGGCGAAGTCCTTGCAGCGGGGCAACGCTTTTCTACCTGCTTGTGGTGGAGAAGTCTGATAGTGGTGACTTCCATACAGCTCTGCTCTGTGTTCGAGGAAAAAGGAGCACTGCTCTACTTGCTCTTTTTTTCTGTTTGATGAAAAAAGAGCCGAACCATTTAGTTGGAATATGATGGATCATTTCGAAGTGTCAAAGAACTTACAAACCTGCTCGGATTCGAGCAGAGCTCTTATCAGAATTTTTCTTTGATGCTCTTCTTCACTCGGATCACAAATCTGCTCTGCTTGGACCACCATCGCTGAATAACAAAATAATGTTCACTTATCCAAGGACAACAACTTCTACAGCATCTTTTCGCTCTCAACGCTTTTAGTTTTAATAATTTAGATAAATTTCAAAAAAAATTGTACAAGGTTAGGAAAAAAAATCCATTCAAAGATTTTTGTCTTCTTTTATTCTTCTTTCTTCTTTTTCTTTGTGTCTGCTGGACTTGTAGAAGCACTGCTCATATATTAAATATCTCCTTTTTATTCCTGTTAAATTTCGTTACTCAAATCCCATTTTGCAAATAACTCTTTTCAAAACATCTAAACTTTCTGGATCTAAAAACCTCTACAATTGTCTTATTAACACACATTCCTTTTTTTAGTGTGCTGTAATTTCACGTGATTGATTTTTCTTAAAAGAAGATTGTTCTTTAATTTTCGACTAGTTTCTTCTCAAAAAATTTTCCAAATATTTTTGGAATATAGATTTTTGAATAAATACTTGTATCATATTAATTGGATGATATTTTCATATTATTTTGTATCATTTATATAATTTGTGACTGAAACCTGGTTTATATATTGTTTACTTGGTATTGTAAAAATAATTTCATCGATACAACAATAAAATAGGAGGAAAGCGACTACTACTTGTACTTATATCATAATCATATCTTACCTCCTTTATTTTGGGTTTTGTTTTCAAGATGTTTTCGAAATTTCACTTCGGTTATTCTTTCTTCCACATTTTCCCTCTTTTCTTTTTACTCTGTCTCTCACCGCTCTATATCTTTCCCAGTTACCTTCATCTTTCGTCAACTTCGCCCTCATATACATTGTATTTTAACACTTTGAGTGCCGTTTAAAAGCTCTCTCTCTGGACAAATGTATTTTAACATGTAGTTCTCTTATAACAGCTTTTATGCTAATTGTGGTATTCATCGTATTAATATTCTTTAATTTCTCCGCAAATCAAATTTAATTTGTAAGCATTTGTTCCAAGTTTATAAATAGCTAGTCACAATCGCTATACCTGATTTCTCTTGATGGCATTGTTAAAAATGGCGCTGATCACATTAGATGAAAATGAAAAACTCCGATCATTAGTTGAATGAAAAATTGGTCTTGAGGATTCAAAGCCGCCCTCAATTTACTTGAACAATTTAAAATGAATCGAATTATAATTGCTTTCTTTCACTTTTTATTTGGTCGGAAGCCATTTGTCAAGTAAATTTCTGAAAGAGTTCTCATTTTTCACTTCTAATTTGAGTTACATAATTATCTTTTGTTATTGATTACTTAATAAAAATTTCTATCATTTTTCAAGAGCCCTAATAAAACCAAAATGCTATTCTCTTAACGAACAGGTAGTAATTACATTCTATTTAACAGGAAAGCACAGCATGGAAAACGTTGACATCACACCCAAATTCAATAGTGCGAATATTGCCGGCTCGTGCAATGGAGGTTGTCCAGGAAGTAGTTCGTTCATTTCGCGTAAGTATATTACTCTTAAAAAATTTGTCTAAAATATTTAACAATACATCGATTTGTCAGTTATTATGTAATCTTTGCTCAATTCTTACCTTTTTTTTCATTGATTCGAAATGGAAGTTAAATAACAATTGCATCCCACAATAAAAGATTTCCACTTTGAGAAAGTGAAAGTAACGCTTGAAACGATCAATTGATATCTACTTCCGATTCAGAAGAGCCTTTGTTCAAAATTGAGCGTTATTGCGTGATGGCCACTACATATAACTAATAGCAATTTATGTTACGTCAATAAATATAAAAATTTTACCCATACGATATAAGGTGCCGGTTTCTAGAGATATTCCCAGATTTTGCATCCGGATATCATATTTGAACGGTGAACATAGTAGAACAATTTCAAATTGTAAAATTTTATTGATTATTGATTAATTTATTGACATACATCATGCAGCACCCTACAAAGTAAGATTCATATGAATGCTATCAATGCAGGTACAGGTACAGTTCCGCAAAAAGGGTTACATATTTCTATTGAATATGGAATTATATTTTTTAACTGATAATTGTAACAGAAGTTATGGAGAATATATTTAAATTGGGCCTATTATGTCTATAAATGAAATAAACTACTTTGAGGAGATACTCTAATTTAAATCTCTCGCTTAAAGCAATTTCTTTAAGTGAAGAAGTTCCTAAATATCTCGCTGATATTTGTGAAATTCGTGGGCGCAATTTGTTATTTAATTTGTTGATAAAGGACGCCTTTGTGTGTTAGTATCTAGTGTCGCTTTTTATTTTTATATTATCAGATTTGCAGTAAATTTTATAAATGGAATTTGTCTACGGAACAACTGAAAATGTTGTGAAGGGCTTTCGAACCTCAGCACCTAACCCAAACAAGAGTGTGCAAGTGTTGCAAATGGTTAAAGAACGGATGAATGTTTCTTTCAACTGAACTTCACTCGATTTGTATGATGACATCGATTTATAACGAACATTTGCACAAGTGAAGATTTTGGAACTTATCGCGCTATGATAGGGATCTATACGAAGTATTTTCACGCAGTACGATTTGTGCTGAAGTTCATAAATTTTTAACAAAACGTGTTTCGTAAGGATATTGCGATATTGAGATGTTGAATAGAGCAGCGAAGAACGCAACGGTCATAAAACACACTACAACTTCAAGATTTGAGTCTGCAGTTTTAAAGTTAAAATAAACTGGGTGCGACTGGTCTATACTGCCACACTGCCAACTTCCCATTTGGCCATTTTGTCTTGGCTTAGAGCTGATGTTCTAAGCTTTTTAACTATGCTTGGTTAAAATCTTTTAGATTTTCCGCTGCAATCCCATTCCACTTAAATCTGAGTTTAGATAGAGGAGTAGAATGATATAGCTCCGGTTATTCCCAAACAAGTCAACCTTTGACATTTTCGTGATTTGTTCACGATTCTTTTATCCATTGGGCTCACTTGCAACATTTGTAAGGTTAAAAGTTCCTATCCTCCTCTATCTTATTTACTTCCAGCTAAGCTGTGCTGTGTGTATCACAGGGTTGTTTCCTGAACTTAGACAGTACCTTAAAAAATGGGTATTATGAGACAGCACAATAATAAAAGCCGAAATAGCAATAAAAATATTTTCTAAACATAAAAATGCATTTTTCTCAAAAGTTCCCAACTGCCGCTTTACACCATCATCCAATATCTCTTCAGTTATAAGTATCAACCCTCCTCTCGGTGGCATATATTAAAGCTGAAAATTCCGTCTGATGGCCAATGTGAATGGAAGAGTAACAAGGGGGTTTACATATTCTGGCAGCAAAAGAATGCTGCTAAGTTTGGTATGTACACGCTTCTACAACTCCAGTAAAATATAGTTTTTCTTCAAAGTTTAATCAAAATTTGCTATTTTTCTCTCTAGTTGGCATTCGCCACAGAAATTGATCACCTACTTTCCAACTTTCTATAGTGCATAAGATTTTTCTCGAGTTAATTAGAGGAGTTCTGAAGTCCAAAAAAACAGGTTTAATGGTCTAATTCCCAATTATAAGGATATATTGTTTGTTTGTGCCTTCATTGTTAATTTATATAAGCATTATTTATATCACAGGCAATTGAAAATTTGAATGAATTTGCAAGTTTACCAAACCTTTGTCCGGTAAATAGTTGGTATGCTTAAAGTCGTATTTTTTGCAATAAATACGACTTTTTACCAGAAACTAGGTCTGTATTTAATTTCAGTTTCATTGAGGTATCCAAAGGCTATTATGTCCTCCATTTCGTGACCTGAGTTGTTATGTACAACAAACAATTCTTTATACAACAAATTTGCCAGGTTTTTTTTTGTTTGCATACCTGGCCTAAGTAAAATTAATGGAGCGAAAAGCAACAAGCAGTCGATTTGTATTCTTCTTGCATGAGTCTGAATAAAGTAGTAACCTATTCTGTGCGAAAATGAAAGTGAAATCACACCAAGGAATAAAAATGAATGAACCCGTTCTCACCAATTTCAGTGTTATCATTGCAAAACCTCCTCATTCCGAGTGCATATGTTGTATTGGGCTGTTTATGATCAGTTTCAACCATTAATTTGTGCACTTTCGGAGCGCAGCGGCTGTATGGATCAACAATCATGGCGTAAAACAAGACCAAGGTCCTCTACAGTTAGGTAACTATTCAACTGGGTGTGCTACATAAGTCTTATAAAACTAGTTACTTGTTTACAATGCTAGACTTGAACAGTACATTGACATTAATGCCGCTAAAACCAACAGCCAAGACGCCCTCATTAACTCAATTAACGACATTACTCCTTTCCATGCTTGATCACTTTAGCTTTTGCAAATAAGTGAGCCTAGGGTCAAAGAAGCAAGAAATGAAAAGATTCCACTTTCAATTTTCTTTCAGACTTTGGTGCTGAATAACAAACGTTGTCTTACGCAATTGTGGAAACACAAGATACAAAGTAATAGCCGCAAGTACTAAAGGTATTGTGGACTGAGTGTTAAATTTGATAAATATTCATGCGTGAAGTTTATCGATTACGTTTCACAATTTTTTTGCAACTAAACAAATTTCCTGGGTGAATTATTAAGCAAGCTGGTAGGTTTTGTGTGTTACTTTTATGGACCAATCTATATTGGTAAACAATTTTGCTAGCAAATTAAGAAAATTTCTAATATTTGAATTGCAGTGCTTAGATTTGAAAAAAAAAATACCAATAGGATTGGTTTTTTCTCTAGTTTTATGTTTTAAAGTAAGTTTAAGCAAGTGTTTGTCACGTATAAACATATTTATAAAAAAAAATAATGCCATTAATGAGAAACAAAAAAAAATCGTTTTATGGCTATCCTTCTGCCTGCCCACGTGATAACTGCAGAATCCTTCATAAAACTGCCGTATTAAATTACATCTAATAAAAAAATCGTTTCCTTATCTTAAAAGAAAACACTTTTTCTACATAATTTACAGAGCATACAAAGAGAAACAGGAATATCTGGAAGTGGTGAGATTTTAGGGAAAAATGTTCTGGGCAAAAGTTATATTATAACATTTGACCTTGACTAAATGGCTAAATTTAAGGTCGTTTTCTAAACCCACACCGGTAGTCACTTCTTCCAGTAATCCTCTTCATATTATCAACACGTGCCTAATATGTTTGTGTTTTTCTAAACCTTGGAGTAATGCCAATTTCTAAGAAAACTACTGCTGCAGCTCCTTCTGATTTCTGTTGTATTAATATTTTAAAATTTCCGTATAAAGTCCTTGAAAAAGTTATCTGATATTGATCATTACCTTAGCCTACCAGCTGCAACGTTAATTAAGAAGTACCTCTCAGATCGTTATCAACATTTCTTTCTCCAGCATGGGACTCCGCAAGGTTCAATACTTGGCCTTTTGTTATTTACCCTATTTTTTTAATGATTTACCTGTCAAGGATGTTAGTATGCATACGTACGCTGATGATGTACGAGTACAAATCTACTCAAGCAGGTTCATTGGTCTACTTGAGGGCTGTTTTTGCTAAATTAGATTGTTGTGGTAGGTTTTCTTCGCGTCGTTTTGTATATTTATCGTTTTCACAATGGAGAGGTAAGTGGATAACGACGTTAAGTAGCTTTTTAAAATTTCGACATATTTAAAGTAATTTTATGTGTACATTTTCTTTGGAAGACGCTGAAATGTTGTTTGAATGTTTCTTGATAAATCTATAAAAGGCAAAATGTTTCCAGTAAAAATAATTTTTTTTTATCGGTGCCAAATTTTTGATAACTTTGACAATGCTACTTAATATCTTTATACATTTAGCTCCTCTCTTTTTTCTATTTTTTATGTTATGGATGCTTTAAAAAGGTAGGTGGCTCATATTCATTAGATACCTAGTTCAAACCCCACCAAAGTCTATCAATAGACGAGGTTTTTCTGCTGAAAAGAGAATAATTAATAGACACCAGTGTGTGTTACGTCAACTGTATGGTCCGGAATCCAGATTAGCCAGTAGGTTTAATTGCAACAAGAAACTGATGAGTTTCGTCATCACGGTTATGGCCCTTAATTTGTAACGAAGCCTCCTAAGGAAGGGTTCGGTCCCCTTTGTCGTGTGCCGATTGCCAAAAAACTTCTTCAGAAAATATCTGATAACAACTGCGTAGTACAGGCTTATGCAAATTATATTGTCATTGTAGTGCGGGCCAATCATTACCGTGCCCTACTGATGTCAAAAAGTTATCCTGCGAGTCGAGCGGCAAAAAAGAATTTTAGTCCCTTTCATAAATAGAAAGAAACTCTCCCTTAAAATTCCGAATTTTGACCAAACTACAGTGCTGTTGAAGCAATAGCTTACACATTAACCGTTTTTCACCCAGACTCTTACATTTGTGAATGTAGAGGTATCAGCTGAAGTGGGAGTGTGCTTAATTCAACTTGATTAATCCACTGCCATTTTGTGGTTCATCTAAAAGCCATATCATCTTCCGTGAAGCAGTCAGTTCTTCTGATAATGTTTCTAATGCTGCGCCAAAAATATCAGAGGCTCTATAAAATGTGTGGATCTGGAATGGGCCTTCTAAAAGGGTTTCAGAGATTCTACACGGTCGAGGCGATTGGAAGTTCCTATCTAAAACTCTTTTATAATAAAAGCTAGCCTCAACCCATTCGGGTTCCAGCGTGGTTAGCTTCTAAACTTTTTATATATAAAATTTCTAGTGATTAAGATTCGCGACGCTCATTTCATTTACATTTCTTCCTTACTTCAATTCCAGCATGAAGCACATGTTATAGTCCAAACGCCTTCAGGACGTATTCGTGGCAGAATTCAATCATACAAGTCTGGAAACATTGGAGCATTTTACAGTTTTCGAGGTATAAGATATGGACTTCCACCAGTAGGACTACGGCGGTAAGTTAAAATACCACTTATTTCCTGAAATATAAACTGCAATTCGAATTGAATGATTTCAATGATTTTATGATTTAGTTTTCGTGCAGCTTTACCAGAACCGCCATGGCATGGAGTAAAGGATGCATTAAAAGAGGGCAACAATTGTCCACACAAAAACATGATCCTAGACACATATAAAGGCAGTGAAGATTGCTTATATTTAAATGTATTCACAAATAAATTACCCAAGGGTAGTAGGTAGGTACAGGTAAGGATTAAAATATTTCTCTAATGCTATTCCTGATGCAGCAATCCTCGACTGCCGGTAATGGTGTGGTTTCATGGCGGAGGTTACTCCTTTGGTTCTGGCAATACTTTCCTGTATGGTCCTGACTATTTGGTAGCAGAAGATATTGTTCTAGTTACAATGAATTATCGTCTTGGCCCTATGGGTTTCTTAAGCGCAGGACCTGATGCTCCTGGAAATGCTGGGTTAAAGGTATGCATTGTAAATTAAATAAAAAAATTTACAATAAATTCACTTTTTAATATTTTAAAATAAATTTTCGTTCAGTTAGTTCAGCAGTTTTGGTTTATTGGGAATTTAAATAATTTAGGGAATACGTATAGGATATATTGACTGCTGTAAAAGATTTATGAGAGATCCTGCCCAAAAATGGGCATTTACTTAGAATATGTTGTGGAATTTCCAAGTCCACGGGGGCACAGTCTGCGCATTATTCCCGAAAATCCTTTTCTACGGATTTTTTTGAAAATAATTATCCCAATTAACTATTTCATTCGACATTGGTATCTGCGACATTGGAGTTTGGGTTATTGTGAATTTTATAATGTCGCCTATTAAGAATTTCAAAAAATTCAATACAATAGAGGGAGACTGCCATGTTACGGTTCAATTGATTCCAGCATCTGCTACTCCTAGCTAGCAATTATCGAACGCTTTGCCCGCGGATCGTCTAATCTGCTTTATAACGTGACAGGTGAAGAAAGCTCGATCTATTGCTAAAGCAACACATGACTTTGCATTTCGAAAATGAGTTCGCTCCAACAAAATTTGTTCGTGTAAAAAGCCGTAACAAGAACACTATTTTTTGGAATTACTGATGATATTGCAATTAGAACCCTGGATAGTGATAGTACAGTCAATTCTGAATAGGATACTAAGGTGTGCTGACCTGAAGTCCTACAAACGATCCCAGATAATCGACTAAGAGGAAAAAACCATTATGCACCATGATAACGCCTGTTCACATACAGCTGCTCGAACATTGGCTTATCTAAAGAATCACAATAGTGAATTGATAGGACTTGGTAACCAATAACTTCCTTTTGTTTCCACATATCTCCGGAAATATGGAAAAATTATGTTGAAAATTGGACTAATTGACTAGTTGAATTT
>QYTT01083564.1:0-21167 GCA_006980735.1 Dasypogon diadema
AAGGGAACGTTTTTTTCCTTACGATCGCTTGCAGACAGTAACGATCTTGTGGAAATTTGACAGGCGTCAGTCAGAGTTATCTCTTGGATAGCGGAGTTAATTGTGTAAACCATGGTTTAAATGCTCCAGCATTTTTAAATGGCAGCATGCTATTGCTGTTTCTCCGCAACTCATGGAAATGTATGCGCTTTCCAAAAATTAAAAAAAAAATGGAGAAAATGGAACACCTCCAGTCGGGCCAATAACAGAGGCAGGACAACTAACTTCTAACATTGTGGACGAACCCCGCAAATGGAAATGGATTTTCTAGATGCTGCTATTGCAGAATGGAACGATTCGCAAACGTCAGACGAGCTGGGATCAGCAAGCTCGTCAGAATCAATACAGTACACGTTTGCCGATAAAAAATTAAGTGATGCGAGGACTACAGGTCCCAAGCTCACCCATTGGTGTCCCTTTCGTGAATTAGTTGGCGTGAGCTTAACGGAACTTGAGAAGAATGGGAGCTCTAGGAAATCTCCCATTCCCAGCTTTTTTACATCAAGGGAAAGAAGAACTGATAAAACACCTCGACAGCCACAAAAAGATGCCTGTCAGGCAAGAAAGTCCTTCATAACAGCTCTACACCATGTCAAATTAGGAAGAGCATTAGTGGAAAAAGAAACCACCCGCTGTGCCTTCTTAGATATTAAGGGGGTTTTTATAATATCGAGTTGAAATAGCCGCCATAATAGCTATCAAGATTACTCCAAAAGAGTGGCTCTGCCCTGTTGCGGATGAGCTCTTTCAGTACCCCGAAGGTTTCTTAGAAGTGTCCTCTTTTCCAGGCAGAGATCCATGCCATAGAACATGGAGCAGATGGTCAAGCAGAGCTGAAAGCACCTGCCTCTAACACCTGTGAGTTGAAACTTGTGTGGTGAAAATGCTTACAGAATCACCCTTCATTGGACTTAAACCTTTCTGTGGCTGTTTAAAAATCCAAATACAGAAAAATGCCAATATCTGGGAAGCAAGGATCAAAGAAAAGAAGAACACTGGAATAGTCATCTTGGTCTAAGACAGACCTATTCCCAACAGAGCACGAGTTCATGACTCTCACTCAATAAGATTGAGCTGAAAACCATCACTGGCCTGGCTACCTCACTGAGCACGAGCAGTGCTTTTGCATGGAAGAGGTTGAAACGACGGAGCATGTGTTCTATGAATGTAAAAACTTATGTAGATTTAAGGCTGTCACGTCGAAAAGGCATTTACAAAGTCTGTAGCGATTGTGTAGCTATCACAGAAGAAGACCACAAGCTCCAGCGGATGGATAACAGCAAATTAAATAGTTAGCGTCAGTCATAAAATGATTTCAAAGTTTCTTGAAAACTTAGAGAAAGAAAGAAACCAGAATTGCAAGTTTATTCCCCATTTAAGAGGTTAAAGAGGTCAGATTTACAGAATTTCGAAATATGATAAGAAAAATAAAAACGATGTTGTATTCTGAAATTTGCAAAAAGGGGCTCCACCTACCCCCCTACGTGCCGTAAACAGAAATCAAGGTGTAAAAGAATAACTAATACCATATAAAGTAGCAAAGTAATTATTTCTGTAATATATAATAGGCGGTATGCTGACGAAAACAAAATTAGACAAATTGTAGGCTTAAAAAGCATAAATAAATAAAATACAACCAATTACCACTTTCTGATGCAGCCCATCGAGCTTTTTCTGAAACTGAAGTAAATGAGGGATAATACACCTCATTAAATAAATAACACACAATACTTGAGAGACCGACAAAGGATCATCAGCTGTTTTCAAAAAATTCCCTCGTTTTAACGTTGAATGCGTTGAACATTTCCAACCTGCAGCTGCACTAAAGTTTGTCATTTTTCCCGCCTATACTTTCAACGTGAATTCGCCTTATCAAGTGTCAAATTTGACAACGCACAAGCACAACCTCGCCCAACTTCATTCACTCTTCTGACTTCCCGTCAATCTTGCAAAAAGTAGCGTAATATCCGCGTTTTGTAACTTAATTTAAGAAAATTTGGAGTTTACATTAATATCTCTTTAGTTTAATTACTGCAAACTGTAACAATGTCTCGTCGTGGTGGTGGTGGTCGTGCATGGAATCAATCCAATGCTAATCCAAGATTTTCTGGAGGATCGTATTCAGATGGTGTTCTCAATTGTCGCATTCGTAAATGCATGGTTTCCTATATTTTCCTAAAATTGTCTTGTTTCAGATCATGAGGATCGTGATAGAAAGCAAACAACGAAGAGAAGAGTTAGTTTTAAACCATCTGGTGGAAAGGGTAGAGAACGAGGTCCAAATAAGGGTCGAGTGGAGTTGGCAATTAAAGCGCGCCTGGAAGATGATGAAGAAATGGTGGAGTTCGGTACTTCGAAGGTAAGTTGGAGATAAAACTGAAGTTATACTGTACATGTAATGCTGCAAATAGTTTCGAGGTGATAAAGACAAGGCAAGAAGAAAGGGCTCCCCAATACCCCGAGGTAAAATGGGCACAAAGAAACTGATGCCGGGCTTGTGTGGATGGTATCAAGTTCTAGTAAGTCACAAGTATTTGGCTAGATTCGTGTAATTTTATTAAAATGTTCGTAATCAGATTCCGTTTGGTGCAAAATATGAAAAAGACTTGATTATAAGACGCATTTTGAATGCAATTTCACCAGAAATATTTGTACCACACTTCTGGAGGCAAGAGAAGTCTTCCGTGATCTTTTATTTGGATGATTTCAAGATTGCGGAACGACTCTTGAACGTAGACAGGACCATACAGCTTCCGGATGGTTTTAGAATGGCCATTAAAGTTCGCAGCGGGGTGCCACTTGTGAATGTCGATGATACTCTGAAGGAGCGAATGAAACTGGCAATGGGAAAACGATACAATCCAACTACAAAAGCCTTGGATTTGACGAAATTTCATGCAGATCCCGATTTAAGGGATGTCGCCTGTGCGCTATTCCGTCCAAATATAATGTCAGCTGCTATAGACATCATCGCTGAGAACATACCCTATTTGGAGGCGCTGAACTTGAGTCAGAATCAACTTCAGCAGCTGGAACCTTTTAAAGCCTTACAGGAGAAATTGCCGCACATTAAAATTTTGTACTTGACAGATAATAGAGTAAGTAATTTTGACACCTTTGGCTCTAAGAAGTGAATATAACTGTTGCTCCCGTTAGATACAAAACATCTCTTCTCTACACGTATTCAAGGGATTACCAATTGTAGAACTTGCACTGAAAAATAATCCTTTAAGGCAACGTTTTCGACAAGAAACCCAATACATCAGGTATCATTTTCTGATTTTTCAATTTATTTTTAAGGAAAATGGGTGAGAGGATGATATCCTGAACTGGCTGTGTGACCTCTGATCTCACGATGTGTATAAACAGCGCACGGGAAAAGAGGACTCTTGTAATCAGAATGAATTTTTGTACAATAAGAAATCTATTCAAATTGTTATAGAGTAAATTTTGATATGTTTTCAACAGGAATTATATTAACCGTTTGTAATTCCACATTTGAGTACTTTGTTTCTAGATTTTTAGTGAATTCCACTGTCCTACAAAAGCTCTATTATTGCGCACAAACCATTGTGCAACAAAAATTCTTTCATAGAAGAAGGTGAATGCCTAGAAAATTGCCTGTATTTTGCGATATAAATACATTCGAAGACGTTTTCATCTTTTCTCCATCTCTTTTAGAAGATTTCTCGAAAGCATTTCTCACTTTTAAAATGACATTCACCACATTTTTCAATTAGTTTTTGTAGTCACAGTGGGATTTACTACTATATTTATTGTAATTTATCTTTTATCAGTTGTTTTCACTTGAAGTGCTCTTTTAGGACATAATTCCTTGGACGAATAATTAATAATCTGTCTATTTGTTAATGTATTTATTTTCAAAGTCTACCTCACTAATAATTTTGATTCACAGTGAAGTACGGAGGAAATTCCCTAAGCTTGTAAAATTGGTAAGTACATTACTATTTATACACACACACCTGCTTTAATCTACACTGCAACTAGACTTTAACATCAGATAACGTAATCATTCGTAAAAATAACGCCTTCTGGGTGAATCCTTTTTATTTTAAAGTTCCAAGTAAAGTGTGGAGGCTGCCTCCAGCATTAACTGGATTTTTTTTCTGTCATGAGTGCCAGACATTGAGTTGCCAGTGACATTATTCCTACTAATTTTTGCTGGTCTCTAAAGCAGGCTCCAGACAATGCACCTATTTGCCACACATTTGTAATTCTAGTCAAATCTGCGCGTCTGTAAATTTTCTCCTCAGTTGGAGTGGTTCTAATCCAGCAGAGGGCGCGGCGATATATCTGGGTACCAGTGGTTGAGACAATTCTATTGACAAGAATTGTATTTGCCAACACACTGGAATGTTGCACAGTAATAATGTAATGCCATGCCAAAAATTGTGGCTCACTTGCAACAATTATCAAGTTAAAATCTCCCACTCTCCTCTTCTGTATTTTCCCTCCACCTAAGCTGTGCTGTGGGCATCATAGGGTTGTCCCCTGAGCTTAAGCAATACTTCAAAAAAAAAAACTACTGAATTCTTCAATCCCCGTTTACACTGCATTTTCCCTGTCATTTCGATTTGATGAACCTTTCTGACCTTTACTCAAAAGCTTCTGAATTCTAAGAATTCTAATTTTATTTCTTTCCTACTTTAGGAATAATTAATAATCTTTAAAAAAAAATGTGAAATGTGTGATTTTCTTGCAAACTACTTATTTTCTTGGTTTCCCATAGGATGGACAAGAATTAGCACCGCAAATTGTATTCGATGTTCAGGAGACCACATCACTGCCACCAGCGAAGGCATCATTCCTTTGTGATGCATCTGGAGCGGATATAATCCGCCAATTCCTAGAACAATACTTTATCATCTTTGATTCAGAAAATCGTCAACCACTTTTGGATGCATATCATGAGCAAGCCATGCTTTCAATATCGGTACCATCATCAAGCCAAAGCGGAAAGTAAATTTATAGTCCACGTCCAAAATATAAAAATTCCAATAAATTTTTATTTTTTTTAGACTTTCCAATTATTGGCTACATAATCGCAATCTCTTAAGATCACATGAACAAGACGTTAAGCATCGACTTCTAAGATTCGGACGATTACCATGCGTGTCGTTACTAACAGAACTGCCCAAAACACAACATGATCCACAGTCATTTTCAGTAGATTTGTCTTTGTTTACGGTTAGTAACTATTCATTTAATAATGATTACTAGAAAAAATACAAATCTCTGCACTCTTCCTTACAGCCCAAGCTAATATGTTTCACTGTTGCCGGAGTATTTAAGGAATTAACTGTGACCAGTGACGAAGCCAGACCAGAAATACGATTTTTCCAAAGACTATTTGTAGTTGTCCCTGCTGGCGGGGGATTTTGTATACGAAATGAAATGATTTTCATTTCTAATCCTACACCACAACAACTTCGTACAGCATTCAAACCAGTGCAAACGCAACCGGCTCCTGCACATGTACCTGTTACTGCTACTACCGCTGCTCCTGTTCCGGTGCCGGTATCCGTACCCGTACAACCAGTGGTAAGTGTAGTGTAATTTTATTTTTTTTTATAAAGTTTCTAAGAAAAAGTATGTATGCAGCCATCAACATCTCAAGCCATTCCACCAAATAATGTACCAGTCACACCGGATGAAGCAACAAAGCTGCAAATGATCCAAGCCATGTCTTTACAAAGCAACATGAATTTGGAATGGAGTCGCAAGTAAGTGAATTAGTTTTTATTTGTTTGCAGTTGGACTAAATAAGCTTAGATTCTTTCCGATCGAAACAAATTTCGGCGGTTAAGGTGTTCATATTCATTTACAAGGGGCTATTTGTTTTTTTCTTCAGATGTTTAGAAGATACAAATTGGGATTTCAATCATGCTGCCTATGTTTTCGATAAGCTGCACAAAGAAAACCGAATTCCAGCGGAAGCTTTCGTGAAGTAAAAAACATCAATAACAGTTGAATCCATTCAATCTTCACGAAAAGTTGTAACGTTCCATCAGAAGCAACGAGGATATAGGAGTTTCAGTTATTTTTCTATTGTATAAAATTAAGAATAGATCATAAGGTGTGTAGTCTTCAAATAGTCTGAAAAATTGTTTTCCTTTTAGGCTCCTTACAAAATGTATTTGTATGAATTAGAATTCTGTTTTGTGTTGCACATTTTTATTATAAAAGCTCAACAAGTCTTTCTTGTAGTCGGAGTTTGGCACTATGTTCATACAAATTACGTTGTTTTTTGTTTTTTTTTGGTTTTCTAATAAGTAGCGTAAAATGAAAAATTTTTTTATTTATTTTCTTTAAATATAAACGTGTAAAGCCAGGATTAGGACTTATGGATGAAAGATGAAATCGAGGGCGAGTAGAATGATAAAATTTGCACAAAATATCCATTCAAGATCCCCACTTTAAGAATGGGGTTCAATATCGAACTGCAAGACTAAACGTATATTATATATCGTTCTAGTCGATAAAAAGCTCGAAAAGAATGGATTTCTCTTATTCCTGGCTTATAATGCCAAGAAAAAGACATTAAGTGTATTATCATTTGTTTTTGTGAAGGGAGATGTCCACCACCCTGGCTTTTTCTTCGACTTTCTTCTTCAAGTCGAATTCAACTTATTTTTTTTTTCTTTCTTTTTTTTACATAAAACCGAACTCGGTATCTGATTGGCGCGTTTTTATGAACATAATGCATCAAACCCATGCTTGTAAATATTTTTAAATAAGTTTTAACTGTAGGTAAATTTACATTGCCGAGAATGGTTTTGATTTCATGAATAATATCAGTTTTTCTGAGAAAGGTAATATCTTATTTTTTACAGATTTTATGGTTAAGATTTGTCTTGAAAGTTAAGACTTTTGTAAACTAAAAATTTGTTGCAATTGTGATAGACTTAAATATTTTTCTTAGTAACAACAGTTACAAGTATTTCCGGTACTTTTTTTTTTAATAATTTTTAAAGCTCGTAAAAATAGTCTGTTTTCTAAAGTGACCTTTTCTAGATCGATTAGAGTAAATTAAGTTACAATATAAACTTAGTTGGAGAAAAATTGAAACTTTCTGTTTATAGTATAGCTCTCTTTTCCAAACAAACAAAAAAACAGGTTTTTCTTTCAGTACATGAGATGTGTAAATAATGATGAAGTAAAAAATAAGGGTTTATTTGTCAAACAATGTTATTCCTAAGCAACTTTTATAAATAAACACAAGTCGAAAAGAGTTTTAATGGTTTTTGTTTATGGGTCGCGCCTTCCGACTATCGGCAGGCTCTTGAAGACTCACCATCGCCGTTTCAATGGCTCAGCGTTTCCCCTATTAGCCAGAAGTTCTGTCAAAAGGACAGTTTTTATTAAATCGACAAACACAATTCTCGATAAATCTGAGGGTTTTGCTTAAAAATATTTGAACATCATCGGCATAAAGGTGAATTTTCGAATTTTTAATTGTGTCAGGGATGTCATTTTGAATAAGCAGAACAGCAGCGGCCCTAGTATAGAACCTTGTGGAACTCTGCGGCAGACATATTGATAGAATACTTGAAGATTCCCCATTTAGATGTATTTGTTTTGAAAGCAGCCAGTTTTTAAAGAAAAAGTATAACTCCTTAGTAAATTCCCGATTAGTATAACATTCACGAACCATGAGCCAGGGATTCAATAACAAGTTGTTGCTTCGTCAGTTATTTTACCTTTTTTCTGCAACGGAAACATTGCACTCATCTTTTCCATTTTTCAACTTTTTGGAAACGCCGAAATTCTGCTCCAATGAAGAACATGTTGAGCATTACTTCGGAATTCTGTCGAGATGCAGAGAATTTGTAAAAACAGATATCCTTCTAACGAACACACTCTAAACAGACGAACCTTTGAAAATGTTTGTTGTCAATTGACGGGAACAGGGCATTTTAATCCTGCACTCACGACAGCAGCGTAGAAAAGGATTATCTTCTTGAAGGCTGTTTTTAATTGATATTAAAGATAATCTCCGTTTGAGCGCTTGAAAAGTTACTGCTAGGCTTGGTACACACCGAAGTACTATCCACAGAAATTTACAGTCGAACAGAATGTATCCGTACCACTTTCTAAAGGGTTCAAGAATTATTGGAGAAGAATTATTCACGCAGGCTCGAATTTCTCGAATGGTTGCTTTAAAGTCAGGTTTATATCAAAAATAACTTTCTATCTCTCTCTTAAGTAGTTCGGTAATTTTACTGTTAAAATATAGACCTGATTCTCACAATGTAAATATTAGATCACCAAAAATGCGAAAAACCTTTGATAATGAAAATGCTACTGACCTTGCAAGTGTTCCTTTGCTTCCGGAGAAAAGTGGATGGAAAACAATAGTTCACGAAAATTTGGAAATTTTACTAAACTAACGAAGTCTCTAATGTCACCATATCCAATTTTAGCATGCTATGCTAGTTGAAGCAAGAGAATGCCTGAAAAAAGCGAATGAATGAATAAAGTAAAGAGTGAAAAACAAATTTTTTTGAAAAATATAAATTGTAACTGAAGAACTAAAATGTTCTATTCAACATAGAAACTTTTGAAAACGCCTCATTACCAACGTAACGTGCGTAAACAAGTGAAGACAACATTATAGTCCACTCTATAGCGTACTTTACATGTTTTATTAAAAATTAATACAGACTTTTTATCGTTTTCTTACACAAAACAATTGGATTACTTAGAAAATAATTTATTCTTAATTAATACCTGAAATTCGATACAAATTTCTTGAATCCTAATGTTCCTAAATTACGTAATTGTCGTGTGGCTGATAATTATAATGTGAACAATGCTCAGTTTGCTGTAGGTAACTTCAATATTTACAACTTAAACTCGATTGACTATGGTACTTCGGTTTAACCACTGCAAACTGTATGTTTTCTAAATTTAAGCATCTTTTGCATTTTTGTCTATTTACATTTATACTAATTTTTACAATGACATTTCTTAAATTGCCAACACGAACAAAATCTCATGCGAAAGGACGAACGATGTAAAACTAATTCAAGGAAAAAATTGGTACTTTTTGTTATATATATTTTTTTCCAATTTGTCTTATAAATGAACATTTTTCAGGATAGGATCTTTATACCTATATATATTTGTTTGTACCTATTTAGAGTACTTTCATAAGTCTATACAAATTTGCTGTGCTTGTTATTCATCACAAAAGAACACGGTATGATTTTTTCCATCCATGAATTAAAACATTTAAAAACTAAAGACTCGAGTCACACTTTCTTCGATTAGTTCTGGTGTACCGCAGGGTTCTGTATTTTCCTAATCACTTTTCCCCTCAATTAAGGTTCCTCGAGCAATTTTCACGAAAATAAAAATGTCTACAAAGAATACAAACTGTTCTAATATCCAATTGGATTTTCATTGTCGAATAAGAACAAACATTTGGTTGCTACAAGGAATATTGAATGTGCCACTTTGATCCTTTCAGAACAGAACATTTAACGTTACTCATTATTTATTGAGAATTTTTTGCAATATTTCAGCAACTACAATTGTTTTCATCAGAATTACTGCGCGACTGCAAAACACTTCTCGAAAGACTGGATTTTACGAAAAATTCAACAAAAAAGCAAAGAAAAACCCAACAAAAGGAAAAAAAACAAAACAAAAAATAGAGAGAAAAAAAGAAAAACGATAGGAAAAGAGGGGGGAAATAAAATCAAACCATTATAGGGGAAGAATAGTGCTTTGAATAGGCCTGCTTTCAGGTTTTGGGGAGAGTTTTTTGCTGTGGACTGAAGACAGCCCCGACAGAATACAGGAAAACTCTTGCTGGACATCAAGAGTCTCCCTGTAGGGGAAATTCGGAGTCAGCATAGAAGAAAGAAAAAGAGCTAGTCTTACATAGTCGAAATACAGATCAACACAAAGCGTTAAAAAAAAAAGTTTTTTGATCGTAAAGCACGGGTACGAAAATTTAAGCAAGGATAATTTATTGAAACATTGCTTAGGAAGCTAGGTTCAAAATAATAATTAAGGTTTTAATTCGCTTGTGTGCCCGCAAACCCCTTCAAATGGAAAGCTTTAAGCGCCTGATATCGCAGTTTCCATATTCAATGATGGATTTTCAGGTGTTATGGCAATTAAACAGGTCTGGGGCTCACCTTGGGGCAAAATTAATTCAATTCTTTAAAACGAGATAAAATATTCACGTGGAGCTACAGCGAAATGATGCGGGCATAGCAGAGTAGAGGTAAATCTACTTTTGAGAATATTTTAAAGAAAGATTTCCTAATCTCAGACATTCGTAACGAATTTGAACTGGCAAAAATTGAATCCCCTATGCCCTGATAATTCACAAAGCGTCCATAAATACAGGCTCTAAGAGCTTCATGAACAGATTGCTAACCACCAGACACTCAGTTTAATTAAGACACAGCAGTGCCTTCACTGTGTGATTGTCAAGCAATTTACATTCCTCTTACAGAACAGAATTGTGCAACATCCTGCTGTGTTCGTGATTTGTTTTTTTTTCTTTTTTCTTAGAAGAAAAGAGGAAAGGGAAATCTTCAAAATCAAGAATATGTTAAAATAACTCCTAAGGATTAAAAGTTTCGAAAATATGTAGTTTGCCTTTGAATTTCTAAACAATAAAGAAAATTTTTTGCCGTATTACAAAACAATAAATAAGAAATAAAAGCAATGAAACAATATAACTCATGTCTTAAACAAAATTCTCCTAAAAAATGAAAAAGAAAACTTAATATCACTACGTCTAGAGCTGAGATACCTTTAAAACAAGACCTCAAACACTTCTACAACTAACAAATTAGCAATTAAAATCAACTTCTTAACAAGAAATCCATACACATCTCGTGAATACGGCGCTCCGAAGCACTTGGCATCCTGTCTTGCTGTTCTAGGACCAGAAGATTTGCACTCTACCCCCAAACTAATTAATAAAAAAAAAAAAAAACAATCAGACGAAATCTCTTCACAAACCAATGGACCGGACCTACCAGACATTCGCAAGTCACTAGCAGAACATTTCTCTAATAAAATCGGATGCATCCATGGTGGTTTCAATTTCCAGGTCGGTAGAGATGAACGCCTGATCGATGTCCTTGTCGTCGACATCACTGCGTCCATCAAATTTATGAATTTGTCGATGAATTGCGAGATATTTTGTATTCTTAAATATTTTCCCACACTCCTCACAGGACGGTGGGATCTTGTCCTTGTCTATTACTTTGCCGGGACAATTATGCCGACTCATCCCCGTCCATTGGGTGAAAGCCCTCTGACACACTTCACACCGGTAGGGCTTTTCACCCGTATGGGAAATTTCGTGTCTCTTAAGTTTATAAATCCCGGGGAAGGCTTTTCCGCAAGCGCTGCAAACCAGCATTTTTGATTGTGTCTTTTTCAGAGGAGCCACTGGGGGCGGTAAACTCACGCCAGAGGAATTCGCAGAGCATTTGTGGGCGTAGTAACTTGAACTCTGCGCAAATACTTTTGCGCAAAAGTTACACTTATAGGGCTTAATTCCAAAATGACTTAGTTGATGCCTTTTCTTATTGTATTCAGAGCTGAACACCTTACTGCATATGGTGCAAACGTTTGGTTGCGCCGCACCATTTGTTCCAAATCTGGGCAAATGGGTTTTCACGTATGTACCATCGTTCGATGAGGACGAGGACAGAGAATGCACTGTATCACTAGCACTCACGTCATCATCATCATCATCCAGTAAAAGAATCTCGTCGTTATTATTCTTCTCAGCTGGTGAGGCATTACAGGTGTCTCCGTTCGAGTCCCAGGAACCATTGGTTCGCATGGGGACCAGCAGGCAATCATCATCATCGTCATCATCAGGCAAGGAACTGTTGAGTGGTATACTGTCGGAATTCGGTGGGGACTCTTCGCTGACACTGGAAGTATTTGTATCCTGAGACTGGTCTGGTTCTTGTGTAGTATTTGTTGAATTTATTGCATCTGCCTCCTCCTCGTCCAAATGGCGAATTGTAAAAGTTTGTGTGCCGACCCACACCAAAGCCTTAGAGTTATTCACTATTACTTCAGCTAAATCATGGAAAATCACCACTTCTGTTTTATTATCCATTTTACTGTTATCTTAACCACTTTATCTAACAATTTGTCCACAAAATAAAGGCATTTCACTAGAATTTCAACAAGAAAAACAACTCAAACTACTGCATCCAACAAAACATTGCTCCGCCAGCCGTATATTGCCTGGAAGCTGTCAAATTATCGGGAAGCAAATTGGAATTTGGAAGGATATTGGAAAAAGTTTATGGGGAAAATTGTGTGTTTCCACTTTAATTTCACTACAAATTATTTCTACATATTTTCATGTAGGAATGAAAAATAATCTTATTTTCAGTATTTTCTTGAAACAATTCAATTTTCTTCCCTTTAATTTTTATGGATATGGATATGGACACTTTTCCATTGCACCTGGCAGTACCGCAAGGTGTTATGCAAAACATTCACCCGACGAATTGACAGTCGAGTTTTCTTCCCTATTTTCCTGCCAATTTCTCGGGATATTCGATGGCGACGGAAGTGAAAACACAGGATTTACCTCCAAAAGGCGGATATAAAAGGATACAATATGCTCGAATCCCAGCTAAGAGTTATTTCTCAGGTAAAGTTTTACAAAGCCGTTGAGGTTAAGTGTTCACTGTCAATTACTCGTAGGGTTCCAAATTATTGGGGCCTTTGCTGCCGTCACCACCGTTGGAATCTATGTTTACTACTTAAATGCCCGTAAAGTTCAACGTGAAGAGCTTGAAATGTTATCAGCTCAAAATGTAATACTCCCTATCCTTTATGCTGAGCGGGATCGGGAATTTTTAAAACAACTTCGAAGGAACCGGGACGAGGAGGCGAAACTAATGGCCAACGTAAAAGGATGGGAGGTTTGTATTTGCTACGGCTCGCGATATTTCAGATTATGCTATTTCGATTAATTCTAGGTTGGCACATGGTATGGGGAACCAATTTATAAAACTCTTCCAGAAGATAAACTAGTCAGTCCCATGTTCAAGGAGTTCTACATTCACACTGACTACAAATCTTTGGCACAGCGTGCTCATATAAAGCTGTGGTCATAAGTAATATTGTGGCGCTTTGTTAATTTCTAGTTAAATAAAGCTAAATAGCAGAACTCTCCAGGCTTTCATAGTTTTTCGATTTGCTTTTTCAGTTTACACAGAACACAGGTGTGAAGCAGTTTGAAAATCAATATCCACCAAAAAGTTCTGATTTGTCGCGGTTACATTAAGAGTTGGGTGGATTTTTACTATACGAATGTGGCCCGAGGAGTAAAACAATTATATACTTCATTACTTATATACTTTGCTTCTTTATTCTGTTTGTCATTCTGCTTTAACGTAATTTATTTATAAAGGCACCACTCATAAAGTGGCCAGTTGGCTCAGTCGGTCGTGAGTTCCAGCCCTGCGTTGGGCGAGATCGTTTTTTCCTTCTGCTCCTATTGCAAACATTTAGCTTTACTTCTGAAGTGACAGTAAAAAGTCGGAGGAATTTTGAGGCGGAGTTCAGAGTGAAACGCTTGATGCCAAACTTATCTTTGTTTTCCACATTAATTTTGTTGTCTCTAAGCCAAATTCCATGTTGGGTTTTATTCAGCGCTGGTCTAAGGAGTTCTCTGATCCCAGGTATGAAATCCTTCCTGCGCTATCCATATCGGTCGTTTGTCCAGCGCAATTTCATTAGATTTGCACTTAGGGACCTCCCATGGAACAATCCTTTGATTCTTTCACCATATCGCGAACGACTTAATCTTCTTGGTATGGCCTTCTTAGAGAAGCAACGTAGGGTTGATGATATAGTTTTCATGCACCAGCTCCTGAATTCCCATATCGACTCTCCGTTGCTTCGTGCCAGGGTGTACCTCAGGCCTAATAGTCAACAACTGATTTGTAGCTGACCAGAAAAATCGAAAACTAACATTTTTCGGTTATGGGAAAATTCGAGCTCACTATTTTGTAGCTATTTATATTCTCTTTGGTAGCAAAAAGATACAATTTCGTCTTATTTTTTTACTTCTAAATTTTTTGTTAAAATTTTTATAAGGTTCATCACCAAATTCTTGACTGAATTTCTACATTCTCTATTGAAAACGACTTTAAAACGCACCTATAGTCTCTCAGAAGTCAAACTAAGGAAATACTCACGGAACGGCTGACTCAACATCTGCCTCTTTTACATCAGCGCCTGCTGCGGCCACTGGGGCTTTCTCATTTTGCAATCTTTTGGAGTTCGAACTTGTGTCATTGGAGGAGGCGATTTTGTGTGGATGTTACTGACGTAGAAAGCTCTGAGTCGACAAATTTTTTTCTTTTTACAACTAATTCCATGTAAATGAGTTGTACACATGAAGGCCGTTGGCACTATTCTCTCGGGTACAAAGGTGATATTCATTCATGCCCCATTTCCTAGGGCAACAAGAAACTAATAATAAGACAACAAATATATCCGCCACTTCATATTCACTGAGATGTTTGGAAATGAAAATTAAATGTAATATTTTCCCATAATTTGTTTGAGCTTTAAACAGAAAGCTGATCCTTTTATACGAATTGGAGGTCGACGTGAATTTCAGCACGGAAGAATTTCTCCCGATCTTGTTATCATCGGAAAAATTGATTAATAAGAGCCACCTAATTGAGACAATTACGTCAAATTAATCAGAACCTCATTAATCAGGGGTACATTAATCGGTTAATTAAAAATGCGCACAGGAAAATAATTGACTTATCTCGACATGATGACAGGGCGGTAATGAGTGTTCTTCTGACTGGATAGGAAACAATTTCAAATATTTTGACTGCTATCACAAATTTTGATAATGAATTGTTTTAATTGGAAACGCCAGAACTTTCTGGAAAATTTTCTTTTCTGATCGAGATGTTTATTTTTAGTGTGATGCAGGTTAATTTATTTCAAAAAAAAAATTTAGCGCAGTCGTTTAAAGCATTAATAAACATTGGTGAATTAGTGAAGTCCTTTTTTCATCTTTTCGCTTTAGATAATAATATATAAGCTTACATTGAGTGTCGCTACAACTAAGTGGCTCGAAATACACGACAAAAAATGACAAAAACTAATTCAAAAGAAGATAAAAAGATATAAAAAGTGAAGCAGATTCTAAAAGATACAGTTTCGTCCTATCAAAAGCCTTTAAAAAAGAAAGTCGACAAAAATGCAATCAGTCTGCTTGCCCTGTTTTATATTGGCTTAACAGAAGTCCTTCCTTTCAGGAAGTCGCAGTAAAAAGATTGTAGAAAAGGTTTGCAATAGACAAACCAATGATGTAAAGATATTGGCATAAATTGGCGACATTACCTATATTTCAAAATACAATTCTGAAAAGTCCTTCTTGTGCAGAGAAATCATAATGGAGAGCTCCCATGGTTTCAGAAAGAACCACAAGAAATATAAAAATTTAATAAGTAACAGAAAATGGGAACGATAAGGAGACTACAACGTTAAATAAACGTAACAAGATCGGTCGACAGACCAGCGTTGTCCTAAAAAGAACACCACTTGGCCGAAGGTAAGTTAAAGTCTCAGAGGAATAAGAATTCGTAAAGTGAGTGCACAATGTCAATGAACTCGAGGTATTCAGCAAGTTCTAGATAAGTTGATGGTGAAGCATTAGGAGGAAACATTCCTGACTTATACATATGCAAAAAATGTAAAGCAGTGCAGTCATACTTTCTCACCGATTCTGGCGTTTTTCTATGACCCATTTCTTGATTACGTCCTTCACCATTCCTCCCCTAATGGCGGAAAAAGTTTCTGGAGTTGGAACTGCATAGCCGACCTCTGCTTTGCTAAGGCATCAGTTTTTTCGTTCCCTTCGATCCCAGTGTGTCCTCTAACCCAACAAAGTGTTACCTCATTTACTGAGACACACTCATTGAGCAGGACAAGTTCAAATCTTCAGAGAAAATCCCAGCACATGTCCTGCCGTCAATCATAGATCTGTCCGTGAATATGAAAATATCCCTGAGTCCCTTTTCTTGGGAGTGATCCGCCGCCAATATGAGTCTTGTGAAACCTTTCGGTTACCCTGATTCTAAGAAAAAATGACCCCTAGGTCTCGCGGCAGATAGCTGACCACCGAAGGGCTTTAAAATAAGAAAACAAAAATGTATCAACCGCATAAGCTCTAACTCGATACTCTACAATTTGCCCGTGAAGCTGGTTGGATGCCTTTTTGGGGCTACCGAATCCCTGTTGGATTATAAATAACTCCCAAAAGAATGTGTCTACCTCCATTCACTGTTTCGCCTAAAAGGAACGTGCTTTGTTGGTTGTTCAGGGTGGATAACAAAATTATATTTTAGATCTGCCAGTAATATATTGCAATACTACCGCCATCACCACCACTTGACGATACCAGCAACCTACAGTTTACTTACTTGAACACACGTAGAAGGCCAGCGGAATTTTCATTAATTCAGACATCAGGGCATATTCACTGCAATAAAATTGCTTCTAATATTAATTGAATAAAAATTACTGATTTTACTTACACTTATTCCCGATTTAAGATTTTCAGAACGTGGAATACATGTTACACACCTCTGCTTCGATCGCCTGCCATTAGTGATCTCCTGAGAGGCAAGTACAATGGTCCAAAGTTTTGCAACTGAATGAAATCCGAATTTCGCCACATATTCTGAATATTAACCACAACAATACTTACCTAAACAGAAAAAACTTCGAGAAGACTCCTTCAACACACTCTTCCAGGCATCGTCTTCTGGACAAAAGTGAAAAAAGTGAAAATTCACAAAAATTTTGCAGCTGAACCGGAACCCTTTCAAATGAACTCACGTGTGCGTTAGCACGTGCTCTTACATAACATTCCTTGAAAGCGAGTACGCCATGTAACCACCAGTGAGGAACCCTCTCCGCCATCCAGAAATACTGTAACAAAACAAGAAGAACGGTGTTAACAAAACACAAAGGAAGAAAGGCATGTCACCTACCTAGCGTGGCACATACCACGGCCAAAAGTCAGGAAACTCTGCTGAAAGCGAAAAAAATGCAATCGCGGCGAATTCGGCTAGACTCCGTCTCCGAGACAAACGCGGCAAATTCACGTCACGAAGTAAAATAAATAAAACACGAAGTGATTTCCCCACATGCAAACGGCCTGGGCGAAACTTTATAAGGCTTGCCCCTCCGAACAGTTGTATTCATTTTGAGTTTAACGCTCTGTTGGTGAAGTTCTACCCCGCGAAATTATCGAATAAAAAGAAAGCAATAAAGTGTCAGAGTACTTAGTGGAAAAATTTGGGTTTCCTACACAAAAGAGAGAAAGTTTTCAGTCGATAATCGGAAGGAAAAAGAAGTTAACGAACTCTGTGGCGGTAACTGGATTACAAGTGCGGAAAAAATTTAGCGCAAACGTTCTAGAAAGTTTCAGTCGGAGTGTTTGGTTTGTGGCAAAGCGGATTAGATTAGAATAGTCAGGGAATATTTCGTAATTTTAAAGAAAGTAGCCCATAAGTTCACGGCCTATCGATTTTTTCACATTCACTGCGAGTATTTGGGAGGGAGGCTTAAAGAGCACCAGTGCAACTCAGCAGAAGTTACGTCCGCTCCACATATCGCTGCAAGCCTACGAAGCTCTGAAGAGCTTGAGTGAAAAAGGTAAAAATAAATCGCCTGCAGTGCTCTAGTGTGTGCGTGGAGTATTGCAAAATCGTGAAAGGCGTTTGCTCATAACGTTGCGTGGCGAAGTGGGAAAATTGCACCAGTGTGACTGACCTGGAAATAGCACGTGAATATTAGATAATCAGAATTCCCGCATTTATTAGCTTGGAAATTAAAATAATCACCACCAGTCGAGATGGCTTTCATGATGCCGGTAATGAAGAACGAGTTCGACATCTATAACGGAAGTCGGTCCAGGAAAATTTCCGAGTGTTCCAATGCTTCTTCCTGCCGGTCCAGAAAAGTGTCTGAGTGCCGGTCAGAGTGTCCGAGTTTGTCAACATCGCCCGCCAATGATTTCATAAACGGTTCTCCTGCACACCGTGGACCGATGCATCGTACACCCTCAAAACCATTCTCCAGAACGTCGTCCAGGACATCCCAGAACTCATTCGTCATGTCACCGACCAAGGGCAGTCAAGCATCCAGTCCACCCAAAGTGGCAACGAATTCCGGAAGTCAGGGCAGCTTGAATAAGTTCCATATACGGCTGGTCGACAAGCTTCGCAAGTCTCTGAGGAAGGACAGCTCGACTGATCGTTCATGAGATCGTAACAAAAGTAATATTAGTGATCTAGACAATAACGTGGTAGGAGAAGCAGCTACGTCCTCGACGCCTTCCCTTGGCAGCACGCAAAATTTACTTAATCAAAACATAACAGACTCCACGAAAGCATTGAAAATCAGCAGTGTCGACACCCTCGATTCAGACGATGACAACGATGGGAACGGATCAGTGTCAACGCTGTCACCTTCGATCTATCGAAGGACTTCTGCTCCGACAGGTAGCTGCAGGCGAAGAGGATCTTCTTTAACCACATCTAATGACGCCGGAATCGGTGTCGCTTCGGCCTCAACAGGAGATATACACTCGACCTCAGACGTTGATCGCAGCAGTGACTATGATCTTCATACGAAACTGCTGGTCAAAACGAAGCCACCACTACCGCATCAGGGTGTATCTGTCAAGAAACGAAAATCCATTTTCCGGCGATCTCGTCGAGGCACATGCAGTGCCCCCAGATAGGATCCAGGCTGGCCATCGGACCGATCACGCTGCCCGCCAGTGATCACCATCGATCTCTGTTGCATCCATTGGCAAAAAATATCTTCTGTGTACGTGCTATAATTAGCGAACTAAGCTAAGCTAAGCAACTTATCGTTAGCCCTCGACTTATGTGTTGTCGAAATGTCGAACAGCAGCAACGCAGGAATTTGTCGCTAAGTTATTTATCATAGTCGCCTCGTAATTGGCTGGCACTCGTGCCAAGTGAAAACAAACACAACAAATTGCATTTTGGCATAAACTGTAAGTCGCTGCTTGAATTGTATGATCTGTAAGAGCCTTATTTAGGATAGAGTAAGAATGTTAGGAGTGTAGGCGAAGTTAAGGTTATCTTGGTTAAGTTTTATTTTTAGTTTATAATCTTTTTAGTACTTTTTAAATAAAACGGGAAAATGCATGCATTTATGTTGGTTTTTATTTTTCACACCTCAATGTGTCCCAATTTGATGTTTTGCTGTATGATTTTTGTTGTTGTCTTTGTTATTTTTCGTAATCCTATTAATTTGCTGCCAGGATGATTGAGAAATGAGGTCCTCGATGAAGGTTTGTCAACATTTTTACTGTTTTTTTTTTGGGAATTTAAATACACGTTTTCGGGGAACAAGTTTTAAAGGCTTCTATAAGTGCTTTAAAAATTCTCAACTTTTTTGAGTAAAAAAAATTCAATTATTTCATTATCAGCTTCCACATAGGAATTGGATTTTTTCCAGTATTTTTTTCCAAACCAAATTGCCTGATTTTTTATTGTGTGGTATAGCGTTATCATGTTGAAGGATGACACCCTACTTGAATTAAGTCAACCGCTAATTACCTTTTTTATTCCATTTTGTGAAAAATTTTTGATTACTTGTATAAGAATGCTCAAATCATAGAGAGGGAGGTAAGTCATCGGTCCGCTGCGCATGTACTCCACAATCACAAAAGTTTTTATGCTCAAAACAAACTTGAATCAAATACATATTGACCACTGCTGTCAATGACCTCTTGCTATTTTTCCAAGTGCTGTTTTAAACAACACACAGAAAACTTAACTTTTATAGACAACAACAGAAAACATATGAAACCCAAATATTGAATCTCTAAGGTGAGAATTTTCACATACCCTTGCTTTTCAAAGATATCTTGTAAGGATTTCTTCAGAGTACCACCTCGTCTAAATTAAATGAGACGTGGTCTAATTTAAATGAAATCTGACCAAATTTAAATTAAACCTTGTCGAAGTTAAATGAATCTTATTTCAAGTTACATTAAATCTTTTCCAAGTGTATTGGAACTTGGTCGAAGTTAAATGAAAACTTGTCCAATTTAAATGAATCCTTTGATTCGATTCGTTATCAAATGAATTTCCAACTAACCTAAATGAAATTAAACTATCCAATGACTACACCGTCCTCAATGGTGAGCTACCGCAAGAAGCACTGATTCACCGGCATAAAGTAATAATTGTATGTCGTATATTGAAAGTATTCAAATAATAAATTATTCCTTTTGCATTGCATCATTCTGATTAATTGTGTACAATGTAAAAAGCGATGGGCTTGTAGGGCAACCTTGCTTTACGCCTGAATGGTCGTACTCAACAAATCAGTGACAACCTTGACCAGGTCTAAGAGTGATTTGGCACGCTATATAAGTGGCCCATTCCCAAGATAATAACGTCGGTTCTGTTTAATTTTTGCATACAGGCACGATCCATGATGATGCCTCAGTCAAAATCATAAGCAAAGAAAATCAATATACGATCAAGATTGAATTTACATGACACCTGTGTGAGTTCTAGAGAAGAGATAAATCGAAACTTACGTTTAAATACATCCGAATCTCATAAATATGTTGTTGAACTTTGAGAATTAGAGATCTTTGAGAAAGCCCATAATCCCACGATGACTATTTCGTCCTATTATTAATCTCTATAGAGTCTCTTGGTGATCTGGGTTGATGATTTGGGTTGAAACTCAAATGTTTGAAGAACAGCGCAGAAAATATTCATGGCTGTTTTTTGTCGTAATTAATAAGGTGGATATTCCTATTCAGTAAAACTGTTTTTGGGTGTAGTCTATAACACTGTCGGTCGAGCTTAATGCTTTTAAGATAATTTTCCAGTCTTTAGTGAGTTTATGAACACTGATACCAGTGTCCTTTACTCTTGGAAGGTCTTCTTTCTTTGGGATTAAACCTGCAAAAGGTAAAGTAGAAATTTAGGATCAGTGCCCGGCTCAGATAACTGAAATACTGAATTATGTTATTTATTTTTAAAGATAAATGTAGAATTTCTGTA